>JBBMOE010000023.1:9295660-9344395 GCA_037975065.1 Chaetodon trifasciatus | reverse complement strand
ACACACACACACACACACACACACACACACACACACACACACACTGTGGTTACTGGGGCCAAACTGGTGTAAAATCAGTTGATTTCTGAGTGGAGTTTGGTGTACAGGAGAAGGAAGTTTTGTGTGACCGACCGTACCGACAGCCACCCACAGCACTCCTCCTCCTCCTCCTCCTCCTCCTCCTCCTCCTCCTCTCTGTGTCTCTCTCTGTCGACACCATCTCAGACCTCCTTGGAGTTAATTCACCTCAAACTACATAATAATTCTAATTCTTTAGCCTTAGAATTTAACTCTCCACTGAAAATGAGTTCTTCTGTGAGTTCATATAAGAAGATACAAAGACTGTTTGGAGAGTGCCAAGTAGCATTACGTTAGCATGAAAAAGTAGCATTAGCGATAAGAAACTAACGTTACGATTTAAAAAAGTAACTTCAGCATAAAAAGTAACATTAGTGCTAATAAAGTAATATTAACACTAAAAATGTAATGTTAGCATTAAGAATAATGTTAGCATTAAAAAAGTAACTTTAGCATGAAAAAAATTATGTTAGCATTGAAAAAGTAATGTCGGCCTTAAGAGTAACTTTAACATTTGGAAAAGAAATATTAGCATTAAAACAGTGATGTTGGCATTAAAAGTAACGCTAGCTTTGCAAAAGGTAGCGTTAGCATTAAATAAAGTATTGTTAGCATTAAATAAAGTATTGTTAGCATTAAAAAGTAATGCAGAATTAAAAATAACATGACCATTAAAAAATAATGCCGTCGTAGCATTGAAATCAACATTAGCATTAAAAAAGTTATGTTACTGACGCCTACGAATGTGTGGCCACAAGTTACTTTGTGTATTTATCTGTAGCAGGACGTGAACGTGTTGTGATTGGCTGAGCCAAAACTAACGTGAACATTAAAAAAAAAAAAAAAAAAAAAAAAAACGCATAAAAACATAACATTACCATAATACTCCATGAACTTCCTGCTGTTTGCCCGATGGAGTTCAGAGCACAAAACCTCATTCTGGATATGACATGAAAAATGTGTGTGTGTGTGTGTGTGTGTGTGTGTGTGTGTGCAGAAATATACAGTATTATATAACACAGCTGACAGCAGAAGGTTTTCTTCCGTCTGTGATCTTGAATCATGACATTCTGTAGGTGTGGTCAATTTACCCATCATGCATCTCTCTGTCAGGGTCTGCTATGTGATAACCTGTTTCCTGCATGTTGATTAAACTGACTGTAGACGTGTTTCAGAGCTGATCCTGGGTCAGTGCTGACCAACATGTGCTCTGTGGTGTCATTCCAAAGCATTTTCACACTGATGATGACGGAGTTCAAATTTCAGACTCTGATTTCTACAGACCCGTCTCAGCGACACAAGGATGCGTTCTTCACTGACACTCGAGGTGACGCTGAGCAGCATCGGGCTGTGAGTCACCTGGTCGAGTCTGAACCTGAACCTGAACCTGAACCTGAACCTGAACCTGAACCAGACGTCGCCGTCTGGACCTGAAGGTTCAGTCCTAAAACACCAAAATCATCTCATCATTTCTACCAGCTGAAATATTTCATCCTGCCTGATCGTATGAGGGAGCAGCTGTCAAAGTGAGTCCATTACAGCCCAACACAAAGATAAATACTACTACTACTACAGTACTACTGCTACTGTACTTCAAGACTGCTGCAGCATTATTACTTCACTTCTGTGCACCGATAGAAAAATAATATCGCTGCAACATGGTGACGTTAAGATAACTGTTAACAGCAGTATTACAAAAGTACTGCAGTACGAGCATTAACTGCAGTACTCCATCGTCACAGCCGAGCTGCAGCGTTATTTCAGCCATGTGACAACAGAATGCCGTGACTGCACATCGACAGCAACACAGTGACAATAATACTTCAAGATAACTGCACAACCACACCGGGACTACGACATTACTACCACTACTACCACACTACTACATCATACCTCCAAAACTGCAAAGCCTCAAGAGTACCACAGTGTCTGATAATACTTCTCCACCTGCATCACCACAGCAGTACTGTGATTACTACTTCTGTACTGCAACATACCTCTACATCAGTACTAAACATCACAGATAACTGCTTCACTTTACTTCAACAGTGCAGCATCAGCATCAAACGAGCCACCAACACATCATTACTGCTGCAACACTACAGTATTACTGCAATACTACTACATGAGTACAAAATCATTAGTGCCTCACATCACAGAGCGATCCTCTACGTAAATCTGCTCCTGAGGAATAAACTCTGAGAAATCTGCTCCTTTTTGTCCCTTCTCTGAGCCAGTACTCACCTCTGGTCCTGACGCAGCAGCAGCGGATGAACAGAGTGCGTTCAGGAGGGAGAGACGCGTCCGATAACGGCTCTAAATTTAACAGAAACAGACATTGTTCTAAACATGGCCGCATAGCTGCCTGCGAGCTGCTTATCGTCCCTCTCCCAGCGGGCCATGGCCATACATGGCTCTGCGGGGCCCGGGGCCATCCAGCAGCCCCTCGTCCCCGCCGACACGTGGGGGAGATAACAGCTAACAGCTAACGGCAGCCTGGTGACACGGACGGGCCACAACAGGCAGGAATGCTGGGATAAGTGTCCCATCTGACATCTGCGCAACCTTCACAGCAGTGATTTTCCACTCGTGGTGCAGAGAAGGTGACATCCAGAGACCTGCAGAGCCCACAAGGTCCTGAGGAGGCACAGCAGGAGGTCAGCTCCAAGACCAGCTCTGTTCATTCATCACCGAGCGTCTGCTGATGTCTCATAACGATGGCTGAGATATCACAGCGACGAACATGCGGAACATCAACAGCTGTGCTCGATGTGTTGGAGAACCTCCCTGATGCAACACGGTCGATAATGTTGATGATAATAAACTTTATTCAACGTCAAACTTCTTCTTCTCATCGACACATCTGACGTTGACATTTCTGCGTCCACTTCTGTCTCACTGTGGGACTGAAATGACGCTCGTATACGTGAGTCCACAATGATTCAAATTCAGGAAACAGAACATGTGGCATCATGCTAACAGCTCTGTGAGGCTGAGCTGATGCTAACGGCATTATGCTAACAACTCTGAGGCTGTAAAGAGGCGCAGTGGAGTTTTGAGCTAATGCTAACATCAGCATGCTAACATTCTCACAATGTTCATCATCTTAGTTTAGCATGTTAACATGCTAACATTAGCTAATTACCAGTGAACACAGAGTCCAGCTGAGGCTAAATGTCTTTAGTTCTGCAGGTATAAACAAACCAAAGTGTTGGACTCATTAACATGTTGACCTGACGGTGGCGCTAGACATCAGAGGATCATCAGCTCATCCTGAAGGGACCATGAACGTCTGAACCACGTCACCACAGTCACGTTTCAGAGTGGATCAAAGAGGAGGACGGATTGACAGAAACCAAAGGAAAGAAGCAGGAAGTTGAGAAAGACACTGACAGAAGAGAGAAGCCACAAGTTGAAGCGTCTTCAGCTGAGGACGTTTCCTTCTGTCTTCACTTTTTCACCACACAGACGTTCATTTCAGCGTGAACACTCAGTTAACAGAAGACGACCTGTTGTGGAACAGAGCTACAAATGTCTGTTTGTTATAAGAAAGCCATCAGACCTGTGGAGTTGACGGAGGCTCATCAGCGGCGGCGGCGCTCTCTGAGGTGTTGCCTGGACTTCCTGTTTAAGAGATGCACTGCGCTGCATGACGCCTTATTTTAGTGAGGTTAAAGGAGAAGTTCTTGTTTCTTTAAACACACTTTGATGAGAGTGACTGAGAGTTTTTAGTGTTTGCAGCCGTCGAACCCTGAAAATACAAACCTGTAACGTCAGGAGGCTCATGTCAGTCCAGCTGAACGCATCTGCCCACGAGCTGCAGAGACGCTTACATAAACGTCCTGAAACAAAGAGTCCAGCAGACAGAAGACCTGCAGCCTGGAGACAGATGAGTCATCCAGCTGTTTACTCTGAACACAATCACAGAGCAGATACAGCTTCAAATTTCACGTCATCACACACACACACACACACAGAGTCAGTCCTGCTCGTGTCTGTCCGTCCTCTGAATGGACAGATTGCAGCAGCAGCAGCATTGTTCTGGATTATGATTCGTTGATCTGCGTGCAGACGATAAATTCTGATGGAGACAAAAAGCATCGACTGCTAACAACATGGCTGCCAGGATGAGCCATTCACCTGAACCACAGCATGTTGTCGTCATAGTAACTAGAAACAGATTCAGTGTCCACGCCGAGCTGCTCGATGGACAGTGTCTCCTGTCCAAGCAGGAGCTTCCTCTGGCGCCTCCTTCAGGACAAACTGTGCAGTTCTTCCCTGGTCAGGTGTCAGTTTTCATCCGGCTGTCTGCAGCGTCAGCGCCTCCTGTCTCCACCAATCAGATGGTTTGTCACCTGTTCTTTAGCCATGCTTCAAGAACAGTCCAGGTGAAGACTGAAAAATCACAGCTGTTGGATGAACTGTCCATTCAGACATTTGGTCAAAATCTGTCAAATACCAACAGTGTCTCTGGATCTGAAGTCCTCCCCGAGACTTTGTCCCCAGTGGACAATTAATGATGACAAGACCCTGATTCTTAAGGTCTGGATATAAATAAGTCCACAATCAATCATCGATAATCAAACAGCAGCTTCATGTGTTCATCTCCTTCATCCTTCATGTGTTCACAAAGTGGTGAACTCTCTCCATCCTCTATGAACCACTGAGTCTTTCATACCCAATCATGATCCTCTCACCTGTTACCAGTGAGCCTGTTTACCTGTGGAATGATCAAACAGGTGTTTCTGGAGCGTTCCACATCTTTCAGTCTGTGAATCTGTAAACAGTCAAACTGGTGAAAACTGGTGAACTGGTTTCCCAGCAGAGTTTATCTCTGACTGATTATCAGCTGCCACATTCCTGCTGTGTGTGTGTGTGTGTGTGTGTGTGTGTGTGTTGGTGTGTCTGCAGTGTGTGTCTGCAGTGTGTGTGTGCAGTGTGTGTGTTGGTGTGTGGTGTGTGTGTTGGTGTGTTTGCAGCGTGTGTGTTGGTGTGTCTGCAGTGTGTGTGTTGGTGTGTGTGCAGTGTGTGCAGTGTGTGTGTGTGTGTGTTGGTGTGTGTGCAGTGTGTGTGTGTTGGTGTGTGTGCAGTGTGTGTGTGTTGGTGTGTGTGCAGTGTGTGCAGTGTGTGTGTGTGTGTTGGTGTGTGTGCAGTGTGTGTGTGTTGGTGTGTGTGCAGTGTGTGTGTGTTGGTGTGTCTGCAGTGTGTGTGTGCAGTGTGTGTGCAGTGTGTGCAGTGTGTGTGTGTGTGTGTGTTGGTGTGTGTGCAGTGTGTGCAGTGTGTGTGTTGGTGTGTGTTGGTGTGTGTGTGTTGGTGTGTGTGCAGTGTGTGCAGTGTGTGTGTGTGTTGGTGTGTGTGCAGTGTGTGTGTTGGTGTGTCTGCAGTGTGTGTGTGTTGATGTGTGTTGGTGTGTGTGCAGTGTGTGTGTGTTGGTGTGTGTTGGTGTGTGTGCAGTGTGTGTGTGTGTGTTGGTGTGTGTGTTGGTGTGTGTGTTGATGTGTGTGCAGTGTGTGTGTGTTGATGTGTCTGCAGTGTGTGTGTGTTGGTGTGTGTGCAGTGTGTGTGTGTTGGTGTGTGTGTTGGTGTGTGTGTTGATGTGTGTGCAGTGTGTGTGTGTGTTGGTGTGTGTGTTGGTGTGTGTGTGCGCTCTGCGGCTGAACACCAGCTGATCTCAGGCCTGCAGGATGGCGCTCAGACGGCGTGATGTCGCCTCTGACGTTCCACAGAAACCTTCAGCGTTTGTTTCTGCCTTTTCTATTGGTTCTCTGACCTCTTCAGTGTTATTGGTGACAGTGAGCGGCGTCCGTCTTCTACGTGTCTCTGATGTCTTTCTTCGCAGTCGTCTCATGCCGCGCCCGCTGACGATCAGAGGCGATGTCATGGCGGCTGCTCGCTGACCTTCACTGGCAGCCTGCAGAGGTGAATCGTCGCTCCGCTCTGCGGTTGGTGTCGAGCTGCTGGAGGCGTCTCTCTTCGTCCTCGGTGTTCTCGCCTTGTTTCCTTTTCAAGCTGTCTCATTCACACACAGCGCTTGTCTTTACGCCGGCGTGTGAACGCGTCATGTCACCTTTCACACACGTTTGGAGTAAAATGAAACTGAGGATGAGTCTCTGAGAGACAGACAAACGAGTCCAAAGCTCCAACAGAATGTCTCTATGCAAGGGGAGTAATAGATTACCTTTACTCTCATTACTTTGGACCAGAGACTGAGGTCTGTTTGATGTCAGCTGTCTGTCTGTCTGTCTCACAGCGTCCCTCGTCTTCAGTTTCATGGAGGAGCTTCACTATTATCACCTGCTGCCGCCCTCATCAATTATTCATCACAGCCACAGTTCACTGACCGCCACGCTGTGTGTGTGTGTGTGTGTGCGTGTGTGTGTGTGCGTGTGTGCGTGTGCGTGTGTGTGCGTGCGTGTGTGTGCCCTGTATTTACTCCCTGCCATGCTTCATTAAACCCAGCTTCATGTTCTTGCTGCTGGTTGTCCCTGGTTGTGGACGCCATAATGTCCAGTGGAGGACAGATAGGGGGACAGACAGGAGGACAGACAGGGGGACAGATAGGGGGACAGACAGGACAGACAGGAGGACAGATAGGAGGACAGACAGGAGGACAGACAGGAGTCCTTCACAAAGTTGTTAAGTTATTGATCTTCATCTTAAGAATCACTTTACTGTCAATGTCTTCTGTCCGCGTCCTTCACTCGCTGCAGCCAATCAGAATCCTCCCTTCTCTGCCGCTTGGATTCATTTGTAGTATTGCAGCTGGAGCCGGGACAGAGAGACAGTGGGGGACAACATTCAGTATTTTCTAGCAGACATTCAACATGATAAACATGTATTGGTAGAGATCAGGTAGACGACAGGTAGGCCTGACTGGCTCATCATCATCATCATCATCATCATCATCATCATCATCATCATCCTTATGACTGACAGCTGCTCATCAGTGTCAGCTCCACCCAGACGGAGTGATGGAGGCATTTCAGCCTCCAAACAGTTTCATGGTGTGGACTCAAACTCTCTGCCTGAACGAACTCACCTAATACCTGCTGGACGTGGACTGCCGAGGCCCCGCCCACCTGACGTCACCTGACTGACATCACCTGCTGTGAGAGGTGTGTGAACTCTGACCTCTCTGCTGTCTCCACTTCACCTGATGTCAGTGCTGATGAAATATTCACAGGTGTCAACAGCCACCACTCACCTGCCCGCTGTTACCATGGAGACAGCTGGAACACAGCCGTGATGTCCTGTTTGAGAAACTTCCAATTAATTAATAATCAAGTCATTAACTGTTGCCCCCCTGACACGAACACATGCAAACAGCAAGAGCCCGTTCAGCACATCGTTCTACCCCTCCTCCACCTCACCTCCACCTCACCTGCACCAGGTGCCACCGTCCAACGCTGACCTGAGAACAGACATATTTTATTTTTCACATGTATTTCGTTTTTCTCTTAGTAACTGCATCAGCACACACACACACACACACACACACGGCATGCATCAGTAGCTTCCACACCACAGACAGGAAGTAGTCAGTGCACAGCGCTGCCCTCTGGAGGCCGTCAAAGAGAGGAGCTTGAATTGAGAAGCTGTTCAATTGTATTTTTCTTTTTAATGAGGAAACAGCTGGAAGAACGTCTGATTTCTTGACATTTTGTGAGTTTATTTTATTATTTATTGGACTAAAAAAAGCTACGAGCTCTTGTGATACATAGAAAAGTGAAACTTCAGGGTTTGAACTATCAGACCATCGCCCCCTTCAGGTACAAAGTGGTACTACAAGACAGGACGGGCTGTGGCTAGCTGGTTAGCATGCTAACTTCAGTGGATGTAGATGTCAGAGCTGTCAGATGACAGACTGTACATTTAACAGGACATCAGGACAGAGAGGAGCAGACAGGAGCTCAGTGCATCATGGGAAATCTCCCAGCAGTCTGCGCCTCTGGTTCCGGGTCCACCGGAACCAGAACTAACCAGAACATGAATGATTATGGATGAATATGAACTGAATTCCACAGATTTAAAGTGAGGCGACAACTGATCCTGATGCAGCCGAGCGTCCGTTAGCTGACAGCCTGCTGTCACATGGTCTGATCAGGACTCAGGTTTCCGCCTTCGTCACGTCGTGAAAGTCCTGCAGGTTTACGTGGAGCGAATAAAACAAACCAGAGCTTTTTTGTTTTAAATGTTTCAAAACAAACACATTTATTCATTTTCACTGAATTTTTCAAACTTTACAAAACGAGGCCGTCATTTGAGTGCGAATATAAAGTTTAAAAACTCGACATCCTCCGTCAGCTTCCTGCTGTTTGTGACTCTGTGGACTCGACGCTTTGGTGGCTTGCGAGGCTGCAGTTTGACCTGCGAGCGGCTCGCAGAGCCGCCATGAGATGATAACCAGTTTCTGTGGACGTGAAGCCGCTCTGTGACACAAACCATCCGGGTCGCCTCAGACGGCGGGATGCTGACCGACGCCGTGCTGGTCCAGATGTCGCTCTTTGTCCCGGCGAGGGGACGGTGTCAAACCACAGCGGCCGGCCTCCATCGCGTCAGCCCCCCTTCATGCCAGCGTGCCACGGCTTTATGTACAAGCTTTAAGAACGAAGTCGGTCCTGTCCCGAGTCAGAAACCTCTAGAAGGATTTCCATCGGATGGCAGACAGGATGGTGTGGATGAAGTAGAGCAGGGTCGCCACGTACGAGAAGACCTGAGGAGACAAAGACAGCGTCAGTGGACATCCTCAGGGTTCGTCCTCTGAGGACAATGAACACGACGGTATATTCACAGTGATCTGGCCAATGGCAGCAGCTCACCAGCTCTAAAGCATGTTTTAACCAATCACAACGCTTTCCCATTAGAGTCCCTCTGTGGTGTGTTCAGGAGCTCATGAGAAGCTCGGACATTTCACTGTTTTTTATCACATCCGTGATTCTGGTTTGTCTTTCGGTAAAGCTCATAAAACTGATGAAATGATGACCAATGGGAGTTTAGAATGGACCCATTAAGAGCCAATCAGAGTGTTTCTCAGCTGGTTTAGAGCTGGTGAAGAAAACAGACAACCAGTGAGTTTTTGTGGACATATTCAGGTGTGTTGTCCCCCAGGTTCAGGTTAGTTTTACTGGTTTGGATGAGATCATCATCACCATCATCATCACCATCATCATCATCACCATTGGCTCCGCAGTTGGTTCAGCAGGAAACAGCCTGACTCACCACTGCAGAGATGTCCAGCTGGTAGTTCTGGAAGCTGGTCCCGTCCTTCATGTCCAGGGTCACTTTGGCCAACGCCACTGAAGCGCTGAGGTAGAAGAAGGCGGCGATGCCGTGATACAGAAAGTCCTGCCAGACGAGGAAGAGGAAGACAGAGGCATGAGGAAGAATCTGTGGCGTGACGTCATTACAGTGAAAGTACGAGCTGAGCGTCACATGAACGTCCGCACTGGAACGCCGTGCTGGTCAAACTGGTGTCATGTTTTTCTGAAGTCGACCAGTTTGTGCTGACGTGTGGAGGACTCACCGCCGCCGCCCAGCTGCTTCTGTTGTGATGCCCCCCGCAGGCGAACACCACCATCCAGATGAACGTCATGACGAAGCAGAAGACGGACACAAACATCACCCAGCCCTGAGGGTTCGCCGGCACCACCAGCGTGCACGCCACCAGGATCCACACCAGACCGCCGAAGATCTGCAGGAAGGCCAGAGACAGTGAGACAGAGGAGACCCGCCGACCGTAACCAGCGCTGACATCATCGATCAATCCGCTCAATGCTGCCTCGACCGATCGATCGATCAATTACTGTGGGATGCTGAAATCATGTTTGACAATTTCACTTTGAAAATTAATCAAACAACTAGGTGAAGTAAACAGCTGCGGCTCATGTTTGTGTCGATCGACTAATTGATTGATCGACTAATCGTTTCAGAAATGTTCCTGATCAATAACTGTTCGTCCTGTAATCTCAGTCTGACTCAGCTGGAACCTAAATGTGGACGTTTATAACCAGCATCAGATGATTGACAGCTGAATATAGCTGCTGCGTTCCCATTATTTTGTCCACCCTGTGCTTCCAGACGAGCCTTCGTTCACTCTACACCTCCGATGATTGACAGGCTGCATTATTGATGGAGCTGCACCAGACTCCACCTGCTCACACGCACACATTCTCTCTTTCACACACACACAGAAACACACACACTCCTGTGTGTGTGTGTTTGAGTTAATGTTCCAGTTCACCTGTAAACACCTGCCTCATTCCTCCTCCATCCTATCGCTCGTGCCTTCTCTCGTCCGTCACGCAGCTTCTCTCTCAGATTAATATCTCTCAGCGTGACGTCTGGCTGCTGTGTGTCGCGCTCGGCCACGCGTCAACATCTGGCCGCCGGTTTGTGCAAAGCTGGTCTGAGATCAGCTGCTGTGAGCAGCGTCAGGCCAGAGCCGCGCTGGAGTCTGACCTGAGCGCAGCGTCTGGAAAACTGCGTCACGTCTCTTTTTAGAATATTTAACATTAAAGTCAAGTTTAAAGTCTAAAACTTAAAGTTTAAACTTGTTCAGGTCGCAGAGTTGAACTCATGTCTCCTCTTCATCACTTCATCACTTCTGTCTGTCTGTCTGTCTGTCTGTCTGTCACGTTGTAGTGAAACATGTGAACACTGAAAACTCAGAAACTGCTGCAGCTTCATCACAGACAGTCTGACAGACGGATGATTGTTATCAACCAATCAGAGTCCTTCATGTCCTCTCCATCAGGTGAAATGTAAACCTGGAAAAGACATGCGGTGTCACTATGACAACAATCTCCTGTTTCGGGAAATAAAAGCAGTAAAACCAGAATGAAACCAGAATGTGGAGACAGGCAGGAGAAGAGCTTTGAGGACAAAGAGTCTGTCTGTCTTCAGTCTCCACATGAAGACAAGCAGTCCGTTTGTCCTCAGTCTCCACATGAACTCCTTTCCACACCATCGCCTGCTGTCCGCCTCACACCGCACTCACACTCTGAACTCTGTCGGGTATCCGGACTGTTTTCGTGCGTAAAAGCTGCGTAAAGGTGAGCGCAGCGCGCGCAGCTGAACGAGGACACAGACAAAGTTCATGTCACAGAAAACTGAGTTCAGTCTTCCGGCTGTCAGCTGCTCTTTCTTACCAGCTCTGGCAGGTAGAGGATGTCGGGGATGGTCGTGCATATCCCGATCCCGCTGGGGAGGTTCCCCATGGTGGCGGTGTTGGAGGCCATCCTGCTGCTGCTGCTGCTGCCGCTGCTGCTGCTGCTCAGACTGAACCGGGACTCAGAGCTGCGGCCGTTTAAACCGGGAGGAGTCGACTGGAAAAACCGGAATCCTCCTGAGCCGACAGGAGACACGCCCGGCGGGCCCACAGACGGAGCTGCTCACAGAGCCGAGCTCCTGGAGGGTCAGTGACGGAAGTGACCCGCGTTTGACCAGCGGGACCCGCTCAGCATCAAGACCACCAGCAGCGGGAGGAGGCTGCAAAGACAGCAGCTGACGACGACAACAATAACAATAACAGTAACAGTAACAATAACAACAACAACAATAACAACAACAACTACTGACAGAACTACAGGTACAGACAGTAGGAACAGGATCAGTGATCTGCATTAATGTGCTTTGATTGTTTTTCTGTGGAGGTGAAGTCAGAACAGACTCATGAAATATTTCTCATGATCAATAATCAAAGTGGAGCTCATAGTTATCTAATAGTTATTGATTGTTGTGGTTTGTGTCGTCCATGCAGACACAGACAGAACAGCTGGAACGTTCAGGTCCATCAAACTGTTCTAATGAAGTGAACGCAGCCAGCTGACTGGAGCCGTGGAACCACTGAGCTGCTGATGTTTCATGGAGGAATGGATTTATTTAAGTGTCACACACCTGAGAGAGGCCAACCTCTCATTGGCTCACAGGGCACAGCTTCCATCCTGCTGTCACCTTCAGGGGTGAACACACTTCAGACTGAAAGTGAACAAAGGAAACGCCGCCGTCAGGCACGGGTGGTGATTACTGAACACACCTGCTGTCACCTGTCAGATCAAACACACCTGAGATCGTCAGCACTTCACGAGAAGCTAAACTTCACATAACACAGAAAACGTTCAGATTTTGTTTTCTAAAATCACTCAGATGACACTTCCTGTCTCTGCCTGAATGGAAAAGTTCATCAGAAACACTGACTTTGGTTTCAGGAGTGTTTGCTTGTTGATGAACCTGTTCATTCAGTGTCCCTCCCTCTGAGTTCACCTCCGTCCTTTAATCCACACACACACACACACACACCTTGCGCTGTAATCCAGCACTGCACCAACAGTCCAATGTTCAGATTATAACAGAGTCTGAACCAGCTGAGTCAGATAACATCTGTGACAGGAACCTGAAACTCTGATTTTCAGATTTTACAGACTCTCCAGAGGAGAAACTTTAGGAGGTCATCAGTTTTAGTTTAGAACAACTTTAATGTGATCTCCATTTAAAGACACGTGATGTTTGTTTGGCGACGTGACAAAAGCAGGAAATCACTAAGACCGTGACTCAAACCTGCAGACATGGCTCAGCGGCGCACTGAACGCCTCATGGAGCAGAGCAAGTCAAATATTCACCGTCAGACGGGTCGAGGCTCACAGCACAAACTGCAGCTCTGCTGCGTGAAGACATCAAATATTAGTCGTTGTCCGTCCGTCCGTCCTCTCCCGCTTCATCCGGGGCCGGGTCGCGGGGGGAGCAGCCTGAGCAGGGACGCCCAAACTTCCCTCTCCCCGGACACTTCCCCCAGCTCTTCCGGGGGGGATCCCGAGGCGTACCCAGGCCAGCCGAGCGACATAGTCGCGCCAGCGTGTCCTGGGTCTTCCCCGGGGCCTCCTCCCGGTGGGACATGCCTGGCATCCGATAGAGATGCCCGAGCCACCTCAGCTGACTCCTCTCGATGTGGAGGAGCAGCGACTCTACTCTGAGCTCCTCCCGGGTGACAGAGCTCCTCACCCTATCTCTAAGGGAGCGCCCTGCCGCCCTGCGGAGGAAACTCATTTCAGCCGCTTGTATCCGGGACCTCGTTCTTTCGGTCATGACCCAAAGTTCATGACCTTAGGTGAGGGTAGGAACGTAGATTGACCGGTAAATCGAGAGCTTCGCCTTTCGGCTCAGCTCCTTCTTCACCACGACAGACCGGTACAGCGACCACATTACTGTTGCCGCTGCACCGATCCGCCTGTCAATCTCACGCTCCATCTTTCCCTCACTCGTGAACAGGATCCCAAGGTACTTAAACTCCTCCACTTGAGGCAGGAACTCTCCCCTGATCAGATCAGCAGCAGAACGTCGTGCTTCAGCAGCAGTTAGCTGAATCTGTAAGTCCAGGACTCATCGTTGGTTTGATCTCTTAAACCTACAGCAGGATTGACTGTTTGTAGCTCGTTAGCTAACAACACGCAACATGGAAAGAGGTGGCTCAACCTCTTTATGGAGCTAGGCTAACAGTTCCCCCTGCTTCCAGTCTTTGTGCTAAGCTAATCTGACATCATTGGTTTTCTCTGAGTCTGGATCATCCACTGTCACTGTTACTGTGACTGCATGTCTGTCTGTCTCTCTCTGTCTGTCTCTCTCTCTCTCTCTCTCTCTGACTGCATTTCTGTCTCTCTCTCTCTCTGTCTGTCTGTCTCTCTCTCTCTCTGTCTGTCTCACTCTCTCGCTCTCCCTCTCTCACCCAACCGGTCGAGGCAGATGGCCGCCCACCCAGAGCCTGGTTCTGCCTGTTAAAAGGAAGTTTTTCCTCACCGCTGTCTCCAGGTGCTCGCTCATGAGGGAATTGTTGGGTCTCTGTAGATAAAAGAGCTCGGCCTGTAGCAGCTCTATATGTAAAGTGTCCTGAGACAATTTTTGTTGTGATTTGGCGCTATACAAATGAAATTGAATTGAATTGAATTGGATCAGAAGTCCGGCTACAGCAGCCTGTTAGCTGACACACACTCCTGGATATTTTCATGTGGTAACGTGAGCTCAGATCTGTTTGTGACCCTTCATCCTTTCACACCTCACGCTGTAAACAACAGATCCATGGAAACATCAGCATCTCATTTGGCAGGCGAGCTGCTGCACAAACACCTCACATAATCGCTGATCTGGATCTGGTTTCAGCTGCCGTCATCTGATCCTCCTGCCTGGGAAACCTACTCCTGATGGAGACAACAATGCGTGGACACGTAGCGGGGAGGACGAGGACTCCTTAGACGAAACACAGGAACCAGAGCTCCTCTGCTGTTTCTTCAGACCACAAATCCTCCAGAACACATTGAGATGAAATCCTTCAGATGTTCTCTTCACACACCCCCCCCCCCACACACACCATCTTCTGGGGACATATCTGCCTCTTTAGCTGCTAAATGTTTGTCTGCTGATTGACACGCTGAGACCAAACCAGGCGGGAAATAAAACCAAACAGGGAGCTAAAAGAGGCTAAAAGGCTCCACAGAGCTTCAGTCGTGTCTTTTGATCTGATGCAAAAATATGAGAAAATATCACCATGTTGTTTTGTTTTTAGCCAAGGGGCTGAGCTCTCAGCAGACGTTCACGCTCCCCTGAGGATGAACTGGAACAATCAGCTCAAAATGTCTTTAACACTTTGGTTTATGAGCAAACGCCTGCAGAACCAATCACATCCTCCTCAGCCTCAGCTGGACTTTGAGTCCACGGCCAATTAGCATGTTAGCATGCTAACACACTGATCACGATAACGATTGTAACAGCTAAACATCTGCATGTTAGCATTGTCAATGTGAATGAATGTTAGCATGCTGTTGTTAGCATTTAGCTCAGAGCAGCGCTGTGCTAGTCTGGCTAGCGCGGTTGTTGACGTTGTTGTCTTTCAGATGATTTCGTGTAGTAAACAAGAGAAAACAAAACTTCTCGTTTCAGTTGAAACGTGAAGTTTCTCGAGCTGCTCTCGTGCTGATGAAGGTTTGTTGTGTTTCTGGGAAAAACTGATTTCAGAGGATGAAGAAAGACCAAAAATGACAGAGTTGTTGCCAAGGTAACAGCTACTGCAGACCCAAATAAACACACACACGCAGGCTGCAGTATTATGGTATGTGTTATGTAAGGACGCATCAGTGGCCACAGTGATGCAACCTGATCTGAAGGCACATTCCTCCTCTTCCTCTCTGCTCTTTTGTCCTGCTGATGGTGTTTTTAGACAGTGAGGGAGACATTATCTAATCTTCATCTCAATCAGCAGACTGAGCTCAGCGCTGAATACTTCAGATGAGATGATAGAAGCTGCATCAGTATCCCAAACCCATTACAGGAGGAGGTTTTACTCGTCTTCATCGGTCTGCAGGAAGCATGTAGCTGAGGACGAAGGTGACATGCGCTCTGTCTCTGTCTCTACAGGGAGCACCCGTAGAGTGAAGCACTTCCACGATTCGTTGGAAGGTGTGTGATGTTACAGCTCTTCCTCGCAGTGAGGAAGACATAGGTTCATGTACTGAAGCTGCAGAGAATCCAGATGAACAGGTTTGTTCAGCCGACGTCAAATCGAATTCCCACAGACTTCTGTCTGCGTTTGAAGTCCTGACCGTGGAGCTCAGATTAATCAGAGAAGTGATCCTAAAATGCTGGAAACCACAGCGATCGTGATGATTCATCTTCAGGGAGCAGCAACGACGTGTTTCAGACGTCTGACCGCATCTGACTCTGCTGCAGAGCAGGTGCGTCAGGTGAGGCGTGTTGCTGTTCTCTCACCTGGATCATTGCTGCCATCTTTAACTGGATTACTGAAGAACAGACTTCAGTTAAACAAAGACCAGTTTCAGGAAAAACAAGTCAAAGAGGACTTTAGGCATGTCCCTGTCTGTGTGATGTCACCGCTTCATGAGGCTCCGACAGGTGGAGCCGCTGCAGGTGGAGCCGCTGCAGGTGGAGCGGAGTGTCTGCACTCGGCTGTACAGGCCGGCGCCTCCGTCTGTGATCAGACGTCGATGTTCTGCTGAGTGAGAGTGTGTGAACATTTGTGAACGATAAGAAAGACACGTGGAGCACGCCTGTTGGCGGTGGTGCCTTCAGGTGCAGCCAAACAAACACAGTTAAAGACAGTGCACGTGGGATTTGTAGAATCAGGTGAAATACGTCACTTTGAAAGAGGTGCAGCAATGCACCCTGGGATAGATTTGTGACCTCAGACTGATCCAGGGAGTGCATTCGTCCAGGTTCTTGTTTTTGTCTGTCGACCGGACGCTCCGAAGCGCCTCTGTGGTTCTTCACTGTCGTACTGATGGTTCTGAGAGTTCACTCTTGGTGTAATGATAATAACGTGGTAAACGCAGTTATTTGACCTGAATACTTCTGTTCTGCTCTCAGCTGATCGCTGATCAGATCACATTCATGCTCAGTGATCTGGAGGAGGTCTGGGAGTGTTTCACGTCACTCTGACGTCAGATCAGATCAGAGAGGCTTCTGGTAAACAGACGCAGAAAGACGCTTCAGTGCACTTAAATGTGGCTGACAGGCTTTTAACTTCTGTGACCACTGAAGAACACACACACACACACACACACACACACACACATAGAGACTTCTTCAGAAATGAGTTTATTACATGACAAGAACAATTGTTATTATAAAAGAAAGAAAGAAAGAAAGAAAGAAAAGAACCTCCTCCCCGTGGGGTCCTGTGGTGCCACCTGCTGGTCACGAGCAGCAGGTACCTCGCCGCGCCTGTACTCGCAGTATTACGGTAGTTCGGCTGCGCGCAGATACCGTACCTGTGGGGACATGGCAGCCGACAGCAGCTCGAGCTCTCCGTGAGTCTTCTTCTCTGGTTTTTACTGAACTCATCTGTAAACTGCTCTGCTGATGTTTCACCTGTTAGCCTGTCAGTTGGCCTGTCAGTTGGCCTGTCAGTTGGCCTGTTGCTAAGTGCCGCTCTTCGTTAGTTTACCGATGATCTTTGATTCCGGATTAACGCACGCGGACACGCTGAACCGGAAGATGTCAGATTAAAAGACAGCAGTGGACCGTCCAGATGTTTGTCAGCTGGGACAAACAGCGAGCACACCTGTGTGTGCTTTATCCACACACTGTCCCTGTACAGCGGTGTGTGTGTGTGTGTGTGTGTGTGTGTGTGTGTGTGTGTGTGTGTGGTGTAAATGACACACACTTCTTGGTTCAGTGATCAGAATCAAAGATCTACTTTATTAATGCAGAATCATGTGAGATGTGTGTTTTAACACACACACACACACACACACACACACACTGATGCTCGGTGTGATATCATGAAACGCTCATTTCTGTCCAGCGGCGTCTTCAGTGTGACATTTCCTGTTTGTGTCAGTCCTCTGATGCAGACTGGCTGTGGAGACGCTGAACTGAACAGACTGGAGACGTCAAACTGTCTTCAGCTGAGCTCATTTTCAGGCATGAGGACTGTAGATTTTGTCCCCCATCACTTCCGCTGAGTGGACCTCTGTGCTGGTTTAGACAGACCTGGACAAACGTCAACATGTCCTTTAAACTCTGGAGTCCTCTGCTGTTTTGTCCAAACTTGACTTAAGTTCTCGTGGACTCTCCACACCTGCCACGCTGAATTTTGGGAGAAATGTGTCTGAACTGATTCCAGAGACTTTTTTCATTTGATGGACCCATGAAAACATGGAGTGATGTGATTGGATGATAGCCTCTGTGAAGCTTGTCTCTTCCTTAGAGGACGCTGAAGACATTAAAAACAAAGAAACTGAGACTGATCCTTGTGTATACGTGCGCTGCCACGTTCATTAACTGAATAGAAAGTTTTTCAGATTTAGGAAAGAGGAACCAACACTGAACCAAAACACCAAACGACATGAGTGAGACCTCACAGAAAGACCTGGTCCTGAAGACAGGGCCGTGCTTCTCGGTGGGATGCGATTACAAAGATAAACCATGAGGATGATTCTGTCCTGGTTTCATGTTTCAACAGTTCAACATTCACAACAATAACTGAGGAAAAAACTTCTTTTGTCTCTTTACAGACGACCAGGACGGAGCTGAAACTCTCACCTGTGTTCACAAGAAGTGCCAACACCTTTTCCACAGAGCTGTCAGTTCTCAGTGGAGTCGTCGGGTTTCGCTGCCGTGGGTTTCTGAAGCAGACTGCATGCTGGGACGCTGTAGACGTCGACCCGAAGGCTCTGAACAGGGTTCGTTTTGTCACCCTGTGGCTCCAGCCGGCTGTTTCACCAATGCCTCGATGGAAAGTGCTCCTCAGTCACCGCATGCGATGGTCCAGCACCGTCACCCAAGCCCTCGTCCTCTGCGTCATCACGTTCTGCGTCGTTCTCCCGCTGTGCTGCCATCGGCTGCTTTACTCTTACTTCTTCATCAGGTCCATGTACCTGGACTCCATGAGTGAGGACGTCCTGCGGGAAAGCCTCAGCCGAGGTCAGGACGCCCTGCACTTCTGGCAGAGCGCGTCCACTGCAGCGGCGATGTCTTCCAGATTCACTGACATCGCCCACCATCCTGAGCTGCTGGTCACCGTGGTGACAACTAGGCGGAACGAGGGACGAGACTTCCACTACCTGCTCCAGGTGATGCGGCAGCTGAGTGGCATTCTGGGAGGCTGCGGGGAGCGGCGGTGCGCGGAGGTGTTGATCTGTGACGTGGAAAGCGGTCCGCAGAGAAACGAGGACGCCGACCTGCTGGAGACCCACTTCAAGGTGATCCGGCGCTCGCCTCAGGAGCAGCAGAGGAACATGGAACGAATCAACACCTTCGAGAGGGAGAAGAGGGATTATGTCTTTTGTCTCCGTAAGGGATTGGAGCTGGTGAAGCCCAAAAACATGATCGTCCTGGAAGACGACGCTCTGCCGTCACAGGACTTTTTCAGAGTTGTGAAGGACCTGCTGTCGCGTCGCTTTGCCCTCCAGACTCTTTATGTAAAGCTGTATCACCCTGAAAGGCTGCAGCGCTACTGGAACCCAGAGCCGTACCGCATCCTGGAGTGGGTGGGACTCGGGCTGGTCGGCGCGACGGCCCTCCTCCTCACCTTTCCTTACTGGAACCCCTGCTCTTTCTCCTTCACGCTCTCATACAGCCACCTCCTCTTCTTCACTGTCTACTTCATGGCCGCCGCGGAGCTGCTGGGGAGGCACTACCTCCTGGAGGTGCGCAGACTCTCCCCGCAGTTCTACGCCGTCTGCCCCGCCACGGAGTGCTGCACCCCGGCCATGCTCTTCCCCGGAAACGCCTCGCTCAGGGTGGCCGAATATCTGGACGGCTCGTTCTGCGTCAAGGGGAATGCCAAAGACATGGTCCTGTATCAGATGGCGAGGACGGTCCCTGGAGAAAGGTCTCACAGCGTGGAACCCAACCTCATCACTCACATCGGGGCCTATTCGTCAGTCAGGGCCAACCCCTCCAGGCCCAAACTCCTCTGAGCTGGAGGAGCCAGGACGAGGTGGAGGACAGTGACAGTGCAGCAGGGCTGGATTTAATCAGGTTCCTCCTCACTCGGCTCTACTTTTCTTTTCTGCCATGTCACCTTCAGGACTCTTCGTGGACGCCTGAAGACGTCACTCAGCAAGTGCCGGTTTGGTGATTTGCAGGTGAAAAGTATTTTTTGGGTGTGAACGCTACACAGGAGCTGTTTTCCATTCGTGGTCTCTGCACTGCCGGAGCAGATCGGCTTCTTTTAGCGGACGCTGTGTTGATCTGAAATGCTGATGAAACTCTTTCATTTAATGCCGATTTGGAAAAAGTCACTTTTCCACCAACGTTAATGTGTTGTTGAGCAGAACTTAAATCTTTTCACCTGCAAATCACACAAACGTCTTGCCGAGCCGTGTCTTCAGTCTGGGACCAGACCTCGCGTCGTTCATGCTGGAAAACTTCTTGAATGAATTCTGCTGACTTCCAGGTTTGCTGTTCAGCTCCTCCACTGCCTGGAATCACGAAACTACTTAAAATAATCAGATGCTGTCAGTGTCCCCCATCATCATCATCCTCATCCTCATCCTCATCCTCATCATGGATTTGATGAACATGGTGAGATTATTCAAGGATTTGTTCACTGTTTGTAAACCAGACCTTATTAAAGCCAGACTGAGGGTTCAACATCGAATCAGATTTCAGCTTCACAAACGATCTTTGGTTCCAGACGAGAACAGACGGTCAGTGCTGCCTTTGAACGAGGAGAGTTTTCAACATTAATCTTAGCCTCCATCGTGAATAACCGTCGTATCAGAGGTGAGTTTTGTTTGTCACTGGGTTGAAGCAGTCTAACTGTCTGACGGTCAGTCTGCTTTCAGAGCTCTGGACTCGCGGCTCAGACGCCTTGATCCTCTCGGGTTGATAAGCAGGACTCAGGTGTCAGGTTGTCATGACGATATCTCTTGGCTACGCCTGTTTTGGAAACAGGAAGCTGTAGTGAGGTTGTGGTTGACAAACAGTGAACACATCTTTTACGGGACAAACTTGAGGACGCGCAGTCCCTGTCTGTGGTCCTGTCTCTGCGGATCTGACCGGACCGGAGAAACCAGGATCACTGAGGAAGACTCTTTACTGTTTGAAGACCAGATGAGATCTTCTGATTGTGGCCTTTGTCTTCAACGCTTCTTTTTGTCATTTCGTCATATTTACAGCCGGAGCAGGTCCACGCTGACAGCGTCTCAGTGAGACGGGCCGGCCTTTTAGATCAGAGTCTCGTTTTGTCCTAAATCTTTTCATCACATTTGTGCTTTTGTCTTTGTATCTTAAAACAATATATTTGCACTTTGGACACTGTAGAGAGCAGAAGCTCAGAGGTTCGACGAGTGTTTGGTCAGGAGAAACGAGTTCGGCTGCACGGTCGAGACCAGCGGCTCCGGTGAGATGAGACGCCTCGTTGTCCTTCACAGGAAATGGAACGTTGCCTCCGGCTTGCTGTCAGTGAGGTGCAGAACAGACCGGAGCGAGCTGCTGACATATGTAAAGCACATGTTCAGCAGCAGCGGTGCTGATTGGCTGCATGTGCTGGCAGGGCGGTATTTTAGTATGTCTCTGTATGGAACGTCCACAGCAGAGGACACGGGACAGCAGAGCCGCCTCTCAGCTCTTTAACTGAGGTCTGAATGTGTTGAATGAGTTTCTCCGTTTTATTTGGTGGGACGCTGGCTTTGGTCACACTTGTTTTGTGGCGAGCGCAGATTGGACAAGGTGATTGTACGAGGATGGAAAAGGTAACTGAACCTTAGATTAGCTTAGCTTAGCGTTAGCAGACTCTGGGGAAGGCAGATAAAAAGATTTACTGAACTCTCAGACTGTTTATTTAAGACCAAGCGAGCGTCTCACTGACCACTCTATCACTGAACGTGCCTTTAGTGTTTTTACGCTGAGCCTGAGGAGAGGTTTCACTCGGTAACACAATATTACCCATGATTCATCTCTGGAGGATTTGACTCTAAAGTTGATCAGTTGCAATATTTCAGTGCATTTAATTTGCAACATAATAACAAAGTGAATTGAAAGCTGTGAGAATTACAGGAAGTCGATGCCAAAGTAAAAGTGTTCTGCAGTCTGGAGCTAAAATCAGGAGCTCAAACTGCTTCCTGTTATCAGCTTTAACCCGCCAAATTAAGATTCTTGAAATTAATGGAAACCATTTGTTAATATTAGATATGACTTGTTGTTTAAAACATGGCCGGAAGCTGAACATGAAACACAAATAAAGGTTTTAAAGAGAAATGACATCTTTGGTTAAATGAAGATTTCAGAGTCAGAGCAGTGAAGGATGTCGAGTTTGAAGACGAAACCTTTGACTGATGAATCTGGACAGAGCCAGGCTCGCTGTTGGCCTCTGTTTTATGCTAAGCTAAGCTAGCAGGTAGCTTGATGTTTGCTGTACACGAGAGTGGAATCGACCTGAACGTGAGAACCTCAGGAAGAGAAGAAGAAGCAGGTTTTCCTTCTGAAAGGAGAGGTCACATGATCGCTCGTTGATCGTCGACATGTGACGTCTCAGTGGCGTTGACCGTTTGGACGGCAGAGTTCAGAAAGTCTGAAACAATAAAAGTAACGCTGTCACTCGTCTGTGCTGGCTGTTATGTTTATAGAAACACTTCACGTCTCAAATGAAGCTTTTGTTTCCAGCGAATGTTTAATGACGGATTATTAATGATCTCCATGAGTGACACTGATTTTAAAATGCTTCACTGAAACCTTTGAAAATGTGATGCAGAATGAACTCAAGAGCTGCTGATCGTCAATAAATTCACAATCAATCCAAACAAGAACGATCATCTAATACTCAGATAGTTGACGAGATTTTCCTGAGTTTTGATGCTTATTTAAATGAAGAGTTTTCAGCATTTATTTGTAAAATGATTTCATTTAATGTTTGCTGGAGGTTTGTTCGGGTTTCATTTCTGTTCAACTTGATTTGATTTTGTATTTTAATCTGAAAATCGCTGCGTGACTTCCTTCGTTGGCTGTAATTCAAACTCTCAGACATTTACTTTGAATATTTTTCTCTTTGTTTCTGCATCAGTTTGTTGATTGTGGTCAAAGATTCACATCAAACTGGATGTTATTTATTTCTTATTTCACTGAGATATTGTCGAAAATGAGCTTTTACAAAGATGAAAATACGCTCCTTCAGTCTGACCTTTTCTTAATTGGAAGGTGACGTTTTGTTTTGGAGTTGAATCTGAATGGATGAAATGACCTTTTCCTGTTTACACTGAGACTCTTTCTCCGTTTTCTACATTTAAAACACAATAAAGTGCTTCAGACGACGGCCGTTTGTGTTTTTATTGATATGTGTTTGCTTCAGCCTCACTGATGATTTCTGGATCAGTAGAAAATGTCTTTCAGAGGAGAAAAGGTTCCACTTCATCACGTGTTGTGTCTGTTAACAGGAAGTCTTTCGGATCATAACTGTCTCTTGTGTTTCGTCATTTCCTGCTCGGAGCGTCAGTGTTCTGAGCTGAGAAGGATCCTCATTCTTCTTCTATGGTGTGGAGAGAGTCAGCAGGTTTCGCCTTTCTCCTCATGTCCTCATTTCCTGTCACTGCCGTGACGTGTCTGACGCCGTCTGATGAAACAGCTCGTGACGGTCTTTTAAAGGGTTCTTGCTGCTGCTGGACGGTTCAGGTCTTGCGGAGGTCTGGACTCATCAGCTTCATCAGCGAGGAGGGAGAACGAGCACAAAGTGTAATTTCTTCCTCTCTGTCTGCGAAGTTCTTCACTTCAGCTTTTACATTTCACTTGAACTCATTGAACTAAACAGATTTTGAAAGTCTTCTCTGAATTTGGAAGATTTATTTTGAAACTGCAAAACTTGAAAAGGACATTTTTAAAAAGATGAATTCAAACAGCTGAAACAGGTTTTTTTGAACATATTTGACTGTTTTGCTCTCGGTGATGTTTGAAGTTTCCATCTTCAGCTCAGATCTTTATCTTCTTCTTCAGTGGACCTCGTGACTCTTCTGTCTGATGGAGGCCGAGCTGCTGAACGAGCTCTCACCTGTGAGGAGACATCAGCATCCTGCACAGCTGCAGAGTGAACAGCAGGTGGCAGCACATCCACACAAAGCCAGACAAACATGCAGAAACGAGGAGAAAAACACTGGATGAGGTGAAACATTGGTGTTCCTTCAGTTTGACTTTGACGCAGAAAAATGTTTGAATTCTCTGCAGCTGCTGGTCGAAACGACTCTGTAAACACAGAAAGTCGTGAATATTAACTTTCTGTCAGACTGATGAAGCGCTTAATCCCAGACGTGTTAAAGAGCTGAAGATGTGGAAAAGTTTGAGGTCTGAATCTGAAATGAGTTCTGTGGAAAAATACTTTACTTCTACTTTACAATTCTGAGGTGATTTTTGTTGTAATTCTGTCCTGAAATGACACTTAATGTGATACAGAAATACATATTAGAAGGACAGAAAAACTCATTCGTTATTTTCACCTGAAGAGAAAAAACTGCACAGAAATCTGAAAAGTCATCATTCGGCTGTTTTTTGTTCACATGGCCGAAGATGTTAAAGAGAACATCCATATAAAAATAACATTTACAGAGTGAGATCAATCACAATCTGTCAGTCACAGAGTATCAATCACAATCTGTCAATCACAGAGTATCAATCACAGAGTATCAATCACAATCTGTCAATCACAGAGTATCAATCACAGAGTATCAATCACAGCCTGTGATCCGTTTCTCATGAAAACAAACTTGACTCTGATTGTTCCATTTAAGTCAGCTGACTTTTCCTGTTGGAGTCCAAATTAGAATAAATGTGAACACGTGAGAACAAATCAATCCTCAGATCAACAGCTGACTTCAGTTACAGCCGATGTGATGTCATCAGACCCTGATTGGCTGCTGTGTGACGTCACTATCCGGTGAAAACTGACGGATTAATGATGATTGATTGATGGATATTTGATTGATAGGTCAATAGTTTGATAGATTGATGTATCAATAGTTCAATAGTTTGATGGATCAATAGTTTGACGGATCGATAGATCAATCGTTTGACGGATCGATCACTGAGGTGTTTTTTCCCTCTGACATGAAGAGTCAGACCTTCTCTCTGTTTCCTCTCCGTGTTTTTGTCTTTGAACGTCTCTCTCCGTTTCCGTTATCCTGCTGCTGTGAGTCACATGACACCTCGTGCTGCCTTCATCGTCCCTGACTAACGGTCGAAAAACAAAGATCCACAAACAAACGAGCTTCTCTCGGTCAAACAGGAGAAACTATTTGAAACGATGCTTAAGAATTAACAAGTAGATGGGATAAAATAATGACGGATGGTGATAAAACAAAATAAATAACATGATAACTGCCTAAATGTACAATGTCAACAGTTTTTAGGTCTTATTTTCTCTTGTTGTGTCTTTTTTGTCTTTTAATTACAGACTTCGTCTCTCAGACTGCAGCACAAATGAACTCCTGCTGTTCAAACATGAAATCTGAACCAATCACAGTGTTCACGAGGTTTATCTGCGAAATCTGCTGCAGGAAATTGTCTTTTCTTTTCTCAGATGAGGTTTCCAACAGTTTTACCTCCTCAGAGGTTTAAACTGCTTCATTTCTACGAGCTGGTACACGTCACTGCGCCTGTCAGCGGCCACAGTTCCGGCGGTCCGTGAAGGCACCATGAGTCCTGCTTTATTAGAGGGACAAACAGCAGCTCGGGCAGTTCAGAGCCGGACTGAAGCCTGATGGAGGTCTGACTGTTCTTGTGCAGCCGAGAGGAAAACATGTGATGTGGATCCTCTCAGATCCTCCAGCAGCAGACGTGAGAAGAGACACAAGTTCAGACTTTAGTCCTGAAAGGACTCGAAGTCTGCAAACCGCTTCAGGCGCGTGAGACCAACTTTTTGGACAAGGGTCGATTTGGAGGAGTGAGAGATGAGCGAGGACGAGAAGAGAGAGAGCATTCCTGACGAGTCTGCAGGAAGAGGGACAGGAATCCCCAACGGAGGCAGCCCTGCCAAGAGCAAGGAGGTGAGTCCTGGTCCGGCTCTGAGCATGGGTCTGGTTCTGGTTCTGGTTCTAGATCTGACTCTGGGTCTGGTACTGGTTCTGGTTCTGACTGAGGGTCTGGTTGTGGTTGTGGCTCAGGGTGTGGGTCTGGGTCTTCAGCTGGAGCTCCTGTGTGTGTCTCGTGGCTGGTGGACTTTCGTCCTCTGGGCCTCATAAAGTGTCTCATAAAGCTTCACGTTGCTCTCAGACTGCTGAACGTTTTCAGTGCAGACTTCAGATCAGCTGATCGGTGCTTTGATTATGGATCGATCAGTAGATTTTATTTGTTGATGCGTCGCTCAGTGTAGTCAGAGTCTGACTGGACGTCTTTAATGAGCAGATTCAGTTTGCTGAGACAGAAGACAGACGATCAGAGACGCTGAAGACACTCAATTCAATTCAGTTTTATTTGTGTAGCGCCAAATCACAACAAAAGTTGTCTCAGGACACTTTCCACACAGAGCCGCTACAGGCCGAGCTCTTTGACCTACAGAGACCCAACAGTTCCCTCATGAGCGAGCACCTGGAGACAGCGGCGAGGAACTCAGCGAGTCCGGTTTTCTGTCCATCAATAAACAGTTTGATCAGACACTGAAGGAAGCTTCACCCACGATGTCACAGGTTTTAACTGGTCGACATGATAAATGAGGATGAGGATGATGATGATGAAGCATTTTTCAATGATCATAATCAGTCACACGCACACACACACACACACCAGGCTAGGCACACGTCAGAGGAGCTTCATGTTTTCTTCAGTCTGAAGCTCCTGAAGCCAGATCACATGACCGTTTGGAGGGTGCAGGTTTTGGTCTCTGGTCTGACGTGGTCTGGTCTGACGTGGTCTGGTCTGACGTGGTCTGGTCTGACGTGGTCTGGATTTCCCAGTGGACACCTTTGGAAAATAAGACGTTTGATGTATTTCAGGACTTCGACCTGGCGTCCATCTACGTGTCAGACGCTCAGTACAACAGGAACATCTACTTCGACACGTCGCCGCAGGCAGTGAGGTGAGACCTTCACTCATTCACTCATTCATTCACTCATTCACTCATCATCCTGCTGGTTGTAGTCACTTCATGCTGAACTCATCACAGCAGCCACCTGAGGCGCCGAGCTGCCGGCGTGATGTGTGTCAGCCAATCAGAGACAGAGCTGTGACGGCATCGGCGTTCAAACAGGAAGTGCAGCTCGGAGAAATGAAACGAGCTTAAAACAGAAAGAAGATAAACAGAAGATTCAGAGGGAGAAAGAAGGCCTCTTCATCGTGATGATGATGACGATGATGACGATGTGACCTCTGCAGCCATCTTGTTGTTTTGTATCAGTTGTTAGACAGATGGATGTGATTGGACGGACTGATGGGAGATACCTAAAGCGTCAGGGCAGAAAAAACTCGAGCTCACAGATTCTTCTGGCGCCAAACTGCAGCACCACATGTGGGTTCGTCCGCCGCTGAAAGTAGTTCCCAACATCAGCCGCGTTTCGTCCCGTTGGTTTGATAAAAACTCCAGCGAGCAGCTTCTTTAAGTCCTTAAACCTTCAACAAACGCTCAGTTTAAACATGAAACTGAGCGTTTGTGTAAGTCAGAACCACGAGAGGTTCAGGAACATGTTGGATCGAGTCTGAACGTGGTGACATTTGGAGTAACAGCAGCTCTGTGTGTGTGTGTGCGTGTGTGCGTGCGTGCGTGTGTGTGTGTATGTGTGTGTGCTGTCAGACTGTATCTGCTCTACAACCATTGGCTCCCTCAGGTGCTCCTCTACTTCTTCATCCTGGTCGATCTGTCTCTGGCGCTCTTCGAGGATCCGGCCGTCTTCCCTCTGCCTATATGGGTAAGATGGCCGCCACCGCCGCCATACTGGTTTCATGATTGCTGTTTTTCCGTGTGCTCTTAATTAGAAGAGAACGATCTACATGAACTCTGTGGATAGAAGAAGCCTCATTGACAGCAGTGATGTACTGTGAAGATGCTAACGATGCTAAATGCTAAGCACTGATTTCCTGTTTTCTTTGCGAGTTTCCATCAAAGATGTCGACCAGAGAAACACTCAGGATGAATTCTGACTGATTTCTTTGAAAAGATTGTTTTGATTTATTTTCAATTTTAATGTTAATCTGAGAGCCAATCAGAAACAAGAATGGTGTCCGTCACCGCCTGATCTGTAACGTTTCGTTCAAACAGCCAGAGGAGGATTTAAAGTCGTCAGCTACAGCTCACACAGACAGGACAGGAAGAGGACAGGAAGAGGACAGGAAGAGCACAGGGACAGGACAGGAAGAGGACAGGGACAGGACAGGAAGAGGACAGGGACAGGACAGGGACCAGCGTGGACCAGGACCACGGAGCAGTGCGCTAACATCCGTTCTGTTGTGTTTCTCTTCAGGCCACCATGTTGGTGGAGCTGCTCTGTCTGCTCGTCTTCACCGTCCGACTTGTCCACTACGCCAAAGTGATCCCTCGAGACAAATTCTGGAAAGACCCCAAAAACATCTGCATCATCGTCATCCTCATGGTAGGAGGGGCTTAGTGACATCATCAGTCTGGTGTGTGTGGGGGGGGCTATTGAACTGTGAGGGGGCTGAACTCAGTAACATGGACGTGATAAAAGAGCAAAGAGCCGGACCGCCAGACCACTGAAACCAGACCACCTGAAACCAGACCACTGAAACCAGACCACTGAAACCAGATCAGACCAAAACCAGACCACCTGAAACCAGACCACTGAAACCAGATCAGACCAAAACAAGACCACCTGAAACCAGACCAGACCAAAACAAGACCACCTGAAACCAGACCACTGAAACCAGACCAGGCCAAAACAAGACCACCTGATACCAGACCACTGAAACCAGACCAGACCAAAACAAGACCACCTGAAACCAGACAAGACCAAAACAAGACCACCTGAAACCAGACAAGACCAAAACAAGACCACCTGAAACCAGACCACTGAAACCAGACCAGACCAAAACCAGACCACCTGAAACCAGACCAAACCGAAACCAGACTACGTGAAACCAGACCAGACCACAACCAGACCACCTGAAACCAGACCAGACCACACCACCTGAAACCAGACCACACCCAGACCACCTGAAACCAGACCAAACCCAAACCAGACTACCTGAAACCAGAATCTCCTTCAACCAAAATAAAACGAATCAAATCAGTGTCAAGGTGTTCCACTGGTCAGATGGGTGAATGCCCAGGTGTAGAATCCACCTACAGGTTCAGTTCTGTGGTCCGTCTGCTAGCTGTGTGGACGGAGTTTCCAGAACAGTGAAGTCCTCAGAGCAGCTGTCCTAAACCTCCGTGTAGTGTTTTGGTATTCGATAGCCAGTGATGACACTGCTAGCATGTTAGCCGTTAGCTCACCTGCTACAGTGGTTCACCCTCTCACCCTGCAGTCACCACATCATCAAAACTCAGAACCAAACAAAACAGGTTCCAGGTCTTTCAAAGCCGGTCCAGGTTAATCTGTCAGAGGTTTCTGTCCAGCTGCTGTCAGACATTTTGGGTTCAGTTCTTTGAGCTGAAGCTCTCTGGGTCTGTGTAGACCTCCAGAGTGCTCCACTGTAAACATGTTGAGGGTTTGGACTCAGGGACCAGGTTTTGTCCTGGTGACCGTTGGTGAGTCTGCAGTTTGGACCCAGAACAGTTCCTGGTTTTTGGCGTGAAAGCTGAAGTCGCTGCTGTGTGCTGAGTTCCTGTCTGTGAGCTGCAGAGTCAGAATGTGCTGAGAAGACTTTCTGCCTGTTGTTGTGAAACAACCTTTAGCCGGACATGTTGCCTCGTCAGCACCTTTCTGAAGCACAAAGACTTCCTGGTGACTCAGACACTGAAGTGACCAATCGCCTCAGCATCTGTGAAATCATCTGAATCCTCCTGCTGAACTCTCTACAAACTGGCTGTGTTTAGAGCGAACGCTGACACTGTGCTTTCCTGCAGGCCCTGAACGTCTCTCCCCTTTCCTCCTCTGCTGACCTCCGCTCGATGAAAGTCTGATCGAGTCACTTTGACTGATCGAGCCCTGAAACACAAAACTGATCTATAACTGAGAAACACACCTGAGAGAAACACACCTGAGAGAATCACACCTGAGAGAATCACACCTGACAGAGACACACCTGAGAGAAACACACCTGAGAGAAACACACCTGTGAGAAACACGCCTGAGAGAAACACACCTGAGAGAATCACACCTGGCAGAAACACACCTGAGAGAAACACACCTGAGAGAAACACACCTGTGAGAAACACACCTGAGAGAATCACACCTGAGAGAAACACACCTGAGAGAATCACACCTGGCAGAAACACACCTGACAGAGACACACCTGAGAGAATCACACCTGAGAGAAACACACCTGGCAGAAACACACCTGACAGAGACACACCTGAGAGAAACACACCTGTGAGAAACACACCTGAGAGAATCACACCTGAGAGAGACACACCTGAGAGAAAGACACTTGGCAGAATCACACCTGAGAGAAACACACCTGGCAGAAACACACCTGAGAGAATCACACCTGAGAGAATCACACCTGGCAGAAACACACCTGAAAGAGACACACCTATGAGAAACACACCTGAGAGAAACACACCTGCAGAAACACACCTGAGAGAAACACACCTGCAGAAACACACCCAGCAGAAACATCTGCGCAGGTGAAGCGTGTTGCTGTGTTTCACCTGTTGACTCAGTGAAGCTGCAGAATAAACGGTTTACCTGCAGCAGGTGACGCTCTCTTCCTGTGTGTCGTCCAGCTCACTCTCATCGATATGATCATCTATGGAGCTCTGAAAGCCGCCAGCTATTACGCCGTCCGCTGGTCCAGAGTCCTGCGTCCACTGCTGTTGGTCAACGTCACAGAGGGACGGCAGGTAAAGCTCACCTGTCTGAACTCTTTACACCTGAATGGCCTTTTTCTCCAGCGCGGCCGTCAGTGAGATTCTGTTTGTTTGTTTGTTTGTTTGTTTATCTGTTTGTGTTCAGCTCCGCAGAGCGTTCAGAAGCATCCGGAACGCTCTTCCTCAGATCTTCTACGTCTTCCTGCTCTTCATGTTCAGCCTCCTCATCTTCTCCCTCATGGCTCTCAAGCTTCTGGGCAAACGGTGAGTTCAAGGTGGACGAGCTGCCGGGACATCAGCGTGTCCTCCACCTGTCCACAGAGACACGCTGTGTGTGTCAGTGTGTCAGTTTGTATGTGTTTCAGTGTGTGTGTGTGTGTCAGTGTGTGTGTGTGTCAGTGTGTGTTTTCTGTGTCAGTGTGTGTGTTTCAGTGTGTGTTTTCTGTATCAGTGTGTGTGTCAGTATGTGTGTTTGAGTGTCAGTGTGTGTGTTTCAGTGTGTGTGTTTCAGTGTGTGTGCGTGTGTGTGTGTGTGTTTCAGTGTGTGTGTGTGTGTCAGTGTGTGTTTTCTGTGTCAGTGTGTGTTTCAGTGTGTGTGTGTGTCAGTGTGTGTGTGTCAGTGTGTGTTTTCTGTATCAGTGTGTGTGTCAGTGTGTGTGTCAGTGTGTGTGTTTCAATGTGTGTGTGAGTGTCAGTGTGTGTGTGTGTGTGTCAGTGTGTGTGTGTTAGTGTGTGTCAGTGTGTGTGTTTCAGTGTGTGTGTGTTAGTGTGTGTGTCAGTGTGTGTGTGTGTGTGTCAGTGTGTGTTAGTGTGTGTGTCAGTGTGTGTGTTTCAGTGTGTGTGTGTCAGTGTGTGTGTGTGTGTGTGTGTGTGTGTCAGTGTGTGTGTTTCAGTGTGTGTCTGTGTGTCAGTGTGTGTGTGTGTGTGTGTGTGTGTGTGTGTGTGTGTGTGTCAGTGTGTGTGTGTGTGTGCGTGTGTGTGTGTGTCAGTGTGTGTGTGTGTGTGTGTGTCAGTGTGTGTGTCAGTGTGTGTTTTCTGTATCAGTGTGTGTGTCAGTGTGTGTGTCAGTGTGTGTGTTTCAATGTGTGTGTGAGTGTCAGTGTGTGTGTGTGTGTGTGTGTGTGTCAGTGTGTGTGTGTTAGTGTGTGTCAGTGTGTGTGTTTCAGTGTGTGTGTGTTAGTGTGTGTGTGTGTGTGTGTGTGTGTCAGTGTGTGTGTTTCAGTGTGTGTGTGTGTGTCAGTGTGTGTGTGTGTGTGTGTGTGTGTGTGTCTGTGTGTGTGTGTGTGTGTGTGTGTCAGTGTGTGTGTGTGTGTGTGCGTGTGTGTGTGTGTCAGTGTGTGTGTGTGTGTGTGTGTGTCAGTGTGTGTGTCAGTGTGTGTGTTTCAGTGTGTGTGTGTGTGTGTGTGTGTGTCAGTGTGTGTGTGTGTGTCTCAGTGTGTGTTTTCTGTGCAGAGGTCTGAGGACCATCGATGGAGCTCCGTACTTCACAAACTACCTGGAGATCGTCTTCGAGCTGTACGTCCTCGTCACCACGGCGAACAGCCCTGATGTCATGTAAGGCTTCTCTCATTGGCCGCCGCTCGGCTGCTCTCGGGTCAGATTTGATTAGGTGACCTTTGACCTCTTCCGGCGTCGCTGTTGGTGTTTCAACAAGAACCAAACGTTTGTGAGCAGCGTTTGAAAATGTTTGTTCGTTTCTGACTTCCTGATAAAAGGAGGAAGTTCATGAGCTCAGCAGATTTTATTCTTTATCTTCTCAGAAAGACGCCGTCACGGCGGCCATTTTGCTTTTAGATGGATGTTTCCTGTCTGTGAGACTGAACCCTAATGACAGACAGACAGACAGACAGACAGACAGACAGGGAGCACAAAGCTCCTCAGAAAGAAACAGGAAGTGACTTTCAGAAATGTTTTTCAATCTTCTTCTTCTTCTTCTTCTTCTTCTCCTCCTCCTCCTCCTCCTCCTCATTGGCAGGATGCCGGCCTACAATGCCAGCTTTGTCTTTACCATCTTCTTCATCTTGTATATCCTCATCAACACCTACATCTTCATGTCCGTCTTCTTGGCTGTCGTCTACAACAACTACAAGAAGTACCTGAAGGTACGGTGGCCTGTTGGAGTCCCGCTGTGGTTTTGAGTTTTGTCCTGCTGATTTTTCTTTGAGACAAATGTTGAATGTCTGTCGACAGGAGGAGGTACGGCAGCTGGTCAGGGCCAAACGGCACAAGATGGTGCGAGCGTTCGCCGTGCTGCAGGAGCAGAAGGAGGGCGAGGAGCCGGTGGTGACGCAGGCCAACTGGAACCAACTGGTCCGACTGGTGCAGCCCGGCATCAGCAACGCCTACAGAGAGCTGCTGTGGAGCGTCTGCGACGACAACAACCGCGGCTGCATCGGTGGGTCGCACGCACACACACACACACACACACACACATACACACACACACATACACACACATTAACCATCAGAGGAGCAGTGTGTCTGATTCTTATCATATAAATAATATCTGATGTATTTAGACACCAGCTCACGTTTTTTACCCAGCATGCAAAGCTGTGTTTGGAGGAGGGGCTCGCCGCCCTCCACAGATGATTGGTCCACAGCGGGATGTCGTCTCTCAAGCTTCTTTCTTTCAGTCTTTTCAAACAGAGAAACTTTATCGCTTCATTCAGACATGAACAGACAGACGGACGCTGGCGTCTCACAGGAGACGTCGCAGACGGACGGCGGCGTCTCACAGGAGACGTCGCAGACGGATGTGGACTTATTCTACTCTTCAGTTCGTTCTGCCACCTGTTTTTAAAGATCTGAGCTGATCACAGAGCTGCTGAGTCATCTTCAGACCAGCTGATCGAAAGCCGCCTGCAGACACGATTCAGGGCTGAAACCTGCGCTGAGCATCAGTCAGAGCTGTTTGTCACAAACGTGTCCACCAAGACCAAGACGTGTGCCGGAGGACACGTCTGATGGAGGACCCGTCTGACCAGCGCCAGTTCAACGGCCGCTGGTCAGTCAGTCGTTACAGAAGGAGGCTTCGCCCAGCGAGCGCTGCGTCCGCACCGTCACAACCACCAACCACAGCAGCCCTGAACAACCCGCTGAGTCACTATCATCATCGTCCACATGGAGGAAGTCGAAGTGTTTCATCATCGAGCTTCGCTGTGACAAAAACTCCTCAATCAAGCAAAGAGATCAGTTTTCAGCTGCATCATGATACTTGAAGGCCGTTTGTTCCAGAGCTCTGAGTCTTTGACAGACGCTGAATCCTTTACTGGAAACCTCCAGTAACTTCCTGCTGGTCAAATTTCAGACTTAACAAGCTGAAAAGGGGCAAATGAACACACCGTAAAACGTCAGCAGCCTGCTGGTCACGACAGGATGGACATGCCGCCCTCTAGTGGTCACACCAGGAAAGACACACTCTCATCTCACTTTGCTTGGTTGATTGACAGGTAAGGTGGCGTTCGTCCAGCTGGCCGACCTCCTGAACATCGAGGTGATCACGCTAAAGTCGAGACCACACCCTCTCCAGGCCATGTGCCCCGCCCTCTACCTATCGGCCCCCAGCCGCCTCCTCTGCCGATTGGTCCAGCACCGGTGAGACAAACAGGACAGCGATTCAGTCCTCTGCTGTTATTGGTCAGTTTGACTCATTCAGCTGATTGGATCTTTATTAACTCAGAGTATTCTGGTGCGTCTGTCTGTCTGNNACCTGATCATCCTGGTGAACGCTGTGTTCATCGGTCTGGATGAGGAGAACCCGCTGATCGCTCACTCTGAGTGGGTCTTCTTGGCTCTGTACCTGCTGGAGATCCTCCTGAAGCTCTACGTGTTCGAGCCCAGAGCTTTCTTCTCCAGACACAGCTTCTGGAACTGGTAAGGACCATCCTCACATCCTTTACTGTTTGTTCTGAAGAAGCAAAGGACTCTGGGTAACGCTGCAGTTTGTCCCCAAGTTCAACAAGTGTTTGACATGAGTGTTTGAAGACTCCGCAGTGTGTGACAGTGTGATTGTCTCAGATATCACCTGATCTCTGATCAGCTGAACAGGTGTAATTTGGCACCAAATAACATGAAAATCTGTTCAGTGTTTGTTTGAACTGAACCACTTCTGATCGATCATTACAAATATCTAATCAATGAGCTGTCATGTCCGTTCCACACAGCTTGTCCACGTCCCAGATTATAAGTACGAGGTATGTGACGCTCCTTCCAGCTGCTGCTTCCTCCTCAGCCTGGAGGCGCTTGGACCAGCTCTCTGACGCTTCAGGCAGCCATTTTGTGGATTTATTGCTGAGTTTTTACCTTCCGAGAAAAAACAGCTGCTGAATTATGGACTTCATCTAGGGCCAAAAAGTCTGAAAGTCAAAACAAAGACCATAAACTAAAGATAAAAACAGTAAAAGACAACAACTGAAGAAGCTCCACTGAGGAGGAAACATGTGATCAGGTTCAGTTTTTTCTTTCAGACTCTCAGTCGTCTCTTTCTGAGGTCACCTGTCCGATGGAACCGCAGGTTGTACTGGACCACATTCTGCCGAGATGTGTTTCTGTTTGTTTGTTTTCACTGTTAACGGCAGGTGCCGTTGCACAGGTGTACCTAATAAAGTGGACACTGAGTTTGTTCGCCATCTGAAACTCTTTGCTGCAGTTCTTTGTTTTTGCAGCACCCCCTGCTGGCAAGCTTTGAGGCTGCAGTGACTTCGGTCAGAGATGCTTGTTGGTTTCCTGGATGTTTCGTAGAAACTGAACTCAAAGATAATGAACACTCTGGGTTTGCTTCCAGGTCGCCGGCTCACTGCACATGCTCAGTAGCTCGGCTCATTGCTTTGACGCCAGGGCGTCTTGCTTCTCCAGCCTCTCGGAAAGACCTACAAACAAACCATGGCTTAAAAACATAGAAGAGGCGTAATTGATACCTGAGCTTGTCTGGAGTTGGAGATGTCCTGTCAACAGTTTGCACACGTCTCTTTTATAGTGGAGGTCTGTGGGGAAAAAGTTTTTTTGGGCTGCAGGGGCTTTATTTGTTGCAATACCGCCAGTGACCACTGGGTCAAAGTGGGGGCAAGGCTCAGCAGCTGCAGTATGCAGCTTTATTCATGGTGTGTTTCTGTTTCTGGACGTGTTGACGTCCGACCGACTTCTTGTGAACTCAAACAGTGAAAGACGATTAGCTTTGTTTGCAGCTAACACTGGTTCTGCTTTCAGCGTCATCGCTGTTGAAGGAAAGTATTAATTACATTTGAAATGTTTGTTTTCTGATGTTTGTTTTCTGTTTTCAGGTTTGACACCCTCATCGTCATCTCTGCCCTCATCGCCACAATCATCAACTCCGCCTTGAAATCATGTCAGTGCTGTTAGTTTGATTTCTGTTCAGCTGTTTGTCGCTGTGAAACAGCTCAATGTAGAAGCAGAATCACAAAGATCTAATGTAGCACTGAAGCAGTCTGAGCAACTGGAGGGTCGGGACACCTCCGCCCTGACCTTCAACAAAATAACTGTTAGTTGCAGAAGTTCATCATAAACGTTATTAATTCTCCTTCTGGCACCGTGAAGGTCATCACTATTAGCCAAACACTGTTTGGATGTTGTGGTTTCATTCATGTTTGTGTGACAGAACACAGACGACCTGTACTGATGGTCTCAAACCAACCAGAATAAAATAAATAAGGGGGTTCCACACGGATCTGTAGTGGATCCTCTGCAGTTTACACACAGACTCATCATATCCACTTGTATGCAGATGACACAGTCTTGTATGTGTTTGCCGTCTTTTCAACTGAAAGATTACAATCTGCCTTCAACGTTGAGACACAATCTTAACAAGACGAAATGTGTCTTATTTTGAAGAACCCATAATTCCAGTTTGCATCTTGCTGCCATCCATGAACTTAGTGGAAACGAAGGATACACATACCAAAAAGCATCAAGCTCATGCAGTCAGTCATTTGAAGCGACTTGATGCAGTTTTTCATTGCTTCATTTCATTGCTTGCAGTTTTAATGAACATTTTTATATTTGACCATGTGTTCATGTCTTCATTTAAGCTGTGGGAACATCCCTCCTTTCACAACAAATCTGTCTTTCTAAACGAATGTCCCCGTCCTGTTGTAGCTGGGGGTTACACCAGCCGTCAGATCCTGGACATCGTCTTCATCCTGCGAGTCCTCAGACTGATCCGGGTGGTGGACAGCATCAAAAGGTTTGATGATTTATACCTTTGAAAAAGTCTCGTCTCTGATTGGCTGGCAGGTGTCTGCTGTAAGTATGGTTATAGTTCTGAATCAGTGCTCAAGGCACATACTGTATATTAACCTGTAGGTAACCATAGCGTTGATGGGACACCTGGGATGAGATGAAGTGTTGTTTGACCCGACTCTTATTTTGACAGGATACTTTGTTACGTGTCAGCACTCGTTTGTCTTGATTGGTCTGTTTGTGTTAATGTCTGTTTCCTGTCTGAATGTGTTGCTTTACTATGTTCCCTGTTAGGTTTCGCACAATCATCAACACCCTGATCCGGATTGGACCAGCGATCCTCACATTTGGACAGCTGATCATTGTGAGTTGCTGATAGCAGATGAAAGGTGTCTGTTAAAAAGGTTTATTTGTCCCTAAAAAGCCTAGAAGTCATCCATGTTTGAAGAGCGGCGGTTTAACAACCAAACACAGAGTCTACAGTCACGCTAGCAGCACAGTGAGACAGTGGTACTCTGAGCTAAATGCTAACATCACCATGCTAACTCGCTCACAATGACAACGCTAACATGCCGATGTTTAGCACGCATACCGTTTACCATGTTCACCATCTTATTTTAGCGTGTTAACATGCTAACATATGCTAATTAATGTCAGTTCAGCAGGTATTTGGTCTTAAGCAAAGTGTTGGACACACTAACATGTCGACCTGATGGTGGCGCTAGATAAGAGTCAGAGGATCAATAAAGTTATTACAGTTCATCATGAACGTCTGAACCACATTTCATCACAATCATCGATTGTTGTTGACGTACACTGCCGTCCATACAGCTGTGCTGCTAACTCGCTAATAGCTTAGCATCCAGGTAGTGAAGCTGGCTCCTCTTCCTCAGGTGGTGTACTACATCTTTGCCATGGTGGGGATGGAGCTGTTCAAAGGGAAGGTGAAGTTTTACGAGGAGGGCTCCAGCGACCCGGGGAAGGCGTACTGTGGAAACCCTCTGCTGAAGGGGACGGCCTTCGCACAGCTCAACTACTGCAAGAACAACTTCAACAACGTGGTGTCCTCCTTCATCCTGCTGGTGGAGCTCACCGTGGTCAACCAGTGGCACGATATCCTCCAAATGAAAAATCTGAAAAATAAAACTCGTCTCAGATTCTTGAATCTTTCGCTTCGTGTTTTCTCTTAACGTCGCTTCACTTCTCAGCAGCGGCTTCGCCTCCGTCACACATGTGTCAGCCAGGATCTTCTTCGTCCTCTTCCACATCCTGGTCGTCATCGTCATCATCAAGTAAGGCATCACCCCATCTTCATCATCTTCATCATCACCCTCAGTCTCAGAAACCCTCAGTTTGTTTAGATTCAGTCTCTTCTGCAGTTTTCTGAGTTTCCATTAATTCCATTTGTGTCACATGATTCTGCGTAAGTCCCGCCCTCCCAGTCTGCCGCGATCATGTGATCTGTGTTCCACTGATGACGCATCACTTCCCGTTGTCCCTCAGCATCTTCGTGGCATTCGTCCTCGAGGCGTTCTTCGTGGAGTACTCGGTGGACAAGAGCGACCTGCAGACGTCTCTGGAGAGGAAGATCGAGGAGCTGGAGCTGGCTGTAGCACAGTGCGTTACCATGACAACCAGAACGATTACACACACACACACACACACACACACACACACGGTATAAAGACACGTTACTGCAGGAGGAGACGAGCGCTGACTGTACGTCAGATTAAACTGACTGTAAATTGATCAGCTCTCAGATGTCCGAGTGTCTGTGAACGCAGCGTTCACCTCACTGTTAATGATGTTTGAGCACAAAACAAAGCTTCCTAAAATCTGGCAGTGATGGATCATTTCAACAGAAACGAAGTGAAGCCAGAGCTGCTCAGACGGAAGGAAAGGAAGAACCAAACGATCAAATGATCAAGAAATAAAACAATAAAACAATCAAACGATCAAATGATCAAGAAATAAAACAATCAAACGATCAAACGATCGTTTTCACTTCTTGAGTTTCCAGCCTGACAAACGTTCAGTCGATCATTGTGTTCAATGGATTCACTCATTCATCACTGAAGCTGTTTGTCGTCACTTCAGATGAAGGGTGATTGGTTTGCTGTGCTGCTCTCCGATTGGTCCTGAACATCTTCATATGAATTCTTCATGAAACTAAACAAACGTCTGATAATTGTCTGTTTTTTGTCCTTCAGAGAGAATCTGGAGGACAACTTGGTGAACGCCATGGAAACCATGGACAACGACCAGGGACCCGGCCAATCAGCAAACAACAAACCTGCGCTGATGTTTAAGATCGCTTCAAAAAGTAAGGACGAGTCCGAGCAGAACACTCAGCGACAACCAGTGTTTGTGACAGCGGACGCTTATTCTGGGATGTTGACAGAACAGCTGTTTGAAGGAAAGAGCATTTCAAAGGTTCACTGCTGGCTGTCAGACTTACTGGATGACTGTGAACGCAGCATCAGAAGATCCCAGCAGCTTTTAGAACAGACGCTCAAACTGACCTCAGATCAGATCTCATGTGATCAGCTGAGCGTTGAAATGAAATGTTGGGTGAAATTCAGCCTTCTGAGATTTTTCCTGAATTACTGATTTGGAATCAGTCGTTTGCAGCTGATGATTTATGATTTTTAATCATTTGGGAGTCAAATCTGCCGACAGTGAAAACGTGAACTTCACTGATGATCAAACGACGCTCGCTCGCTCTGACGCAGCAGCCAATCAGGCCGTCCGTGTGCGGTGGCGCCTCCTGCAGGTCAACGCTGAGCTGTGTGACGTCACTTTGATCTCATGTCTTTATGTCTTCTTGTCTTTGTGTCTTCATGTCTTCGTGTTGAAACTTGCTGCCTTGAACAGAGACAGACAGAATGTGCTGTGCTCCAGCTCTCAGCCGATCACTGTATTGATTATCAGTATTGATCACAGTATTGATCATCAATGTTGATTGTCGGAGCCGACGCCGTGTGTTTGTCCTCAGGGTATCGGACGGTGGACGCTCTGCTGCAGCGGATGTTCGAGGCCGATCTCGACCCCGAAGACTTTGCCGAGAACGACGATCCCGAAGCTCCGACCAGCGGAAACTTTACAAACCCGACGTTCAGCTCTGCCTAATCAATCGTGGACGGACGGAGGAGACGGAGACCTGAGTCCCCGGTTTCCATGGTTTCCATGTTTTTTACTCAGAGAAATGTTTCCACTTTTCTTCCAGCGAACGTTTCATTTTTATATTTCTGTCCTGCTCAAACACAAATCAGTATTTTCACATAAAGAACATTTTCACTGATCTGTGGGAAGTTTTTCTTTTCATGTTTTCTGTTTCAGCAACAAACAGCAACAACAAAAACAACAACAACAACAGAGGTTTCACAGAGAAAATCAAACAGCAAACATTCAGACTAAAAATGTGAACGGTTAATAGAAGGAAGCTGAAGGTGCAGATGAAAATGAGATGAAACAAAAATAATCATATTAATGAAACAGTGACCATCAAACTGATCAGGAACTGAAAACAGATCGATCGCCCCCTGCTGGTCACCATGCGTCGCTGCAGCTGTCTGCAGCAGGGCGTCCTCTTTCACGTCCGCAGTCTGGCTCTAAACAGCTGATGAAGACCATGTGATCTGGACCCGTTGAGTCTTTGAGGTGAGATTGTTTGAGCTCATCAGCAGCAGTGAAGGTGGAAAGTACTTCTACTTCAAGTACTTTAGTATTTCCTTTTCATACTACTTTACACCTTTACTCTGTAGTTGTAGTACTATTACTCTTCAGAATATAAGTACGCAAGTACAGAGTATTTTTAGAATCATTGTGTATTTAAAGAGACTTTTCTCCTCTGAACTCAACGATCATTCTTCACTGAAACAGCTGAAAACACGTTTGTGTACCAGAACTTTGTTTTGTTCTACTTCAATCATCTGACGACCCCTCAGATCGACCTGCTGACCCTTTGGAGGGGCCGCCCCCGAGGTTGAGCCCCTCTGGACTAAACTGGCTTACTGTAAATGAAGTAGTACCTGAAGCGGAAAGTACTTTTACTGCATGAATGCCTCTGAACAGACTCCAGGTCAGCAGGGGGCGCCGTGGAGCTGCAGCGGTGACATGGAAACACCGAGGGAGTGTGTGTGTGTGTGTGTGTGTGTGTGTGTGTGTGTGTGTGTGTGTGTGTGTGTGTGTGTGTGTGTGTGTGTGTGGTGCTGATGCTGGAGACATGGAGCTCAGAGGGTGGAGGATGCTGCTCGTCTCCGGACAGAAAACAACAATTAGGTAAGAAAACAAGCAAACATCAGATTCACAGAAACGAAGTGAAGCAGCTGAGCGAAGCGAACATCGAACAGGAGCGCGAAGCGACGTGACGCCGAGGAGCGTGTGTGTGTGTGTGTGTGCGTGCGCGCGCGTGCGTGCGTGCATGTGTGTTTGTGTGTGTGTGCGCGCACGCTGCCTCTGAGGCCACAGGATGTCGGATCAGTGTCGTGTTTTGTGTTTTAATGGAACCGTCGTTAGTCCGGATCCATGCGGGTCCTGGTCTGAGCCAGTCTGACATCAGCTGAACGTTAGAAGACGGTAAATGAAGGGGAGGATGGGGCGTTCAGGTGCTGGTTAGAGGGTGGGACTGAACAGCGCCGCCTGTCGCCCTCAGCTGTTACTGTGCGATCTGAGAGGAAGGAGCGTTAGTCAGGACAGAAACAATAAGCTCACAGCATCCGGTCGATATTTTCAAAATAAAAAGAATCATATGCGACAGCTCAAAAAAATATAGAAACAAATGAATTAAAGTGTTAGAATTCAGTTTAGAAAATGACGGCAGGAGGGCAGGAAGTTGTGAGGAGCCCATCGACTTCCTGAATACTTCACTTCCTGTTTTACAGCATCAGTGGGGATAAACTGGTCAGAGAGTTTCTCACATTCACTCTACAGACCATCAAATCAAGATTCAAAGTTTCACTCAAGTAAAACTACAGAAGTGATATGAGAAACATGTACTTAAAGTATCAAAAGTAAAAGTACTCGTTACACACAATGAATGTTTTCAATTACAAAATATTACTGGATTATTATCAAAAGCAGCATTTTGATGATCAGTACTGTAGTACTGTCAGCATCATGCAGTAAAAGTACATTAGTATTTTCAGCTTAGGGTTGAAGCCAGTGGGGCTCAGCCTTGGGTGTCGGGCCCCTCCAAAGGGTCAGCAGATCAATCTGAGGGTCCCAGTTTCTGGACTTTTCTCTTTGTCTTTCTCTTTTGTCTCTCACAGTTTCGAGTTTCATATCTTTGGTGGAACTGCTAACGAGCCAAAGGACGAGTAGAAATACATAGAAGTATATATTTAAAATTCTTATGTAATACATGTACCTCAAACTTGTACTTGAGTAAATGTACTTCATTACTTTGCATCACTGTGAGTGATCTGACGTGACAAACAGGATCAACAGGACACGTTAGATTTGTGTTCAGTGAATCTCTCGAGTGATGTCGCGTTTCAGGCTATTGATCAATAATTAATATTGATCAGACTATGAACCGTGTTTGAGAGCGATCCCTCATCATAATCTAATGAAAAACAGTCAAGACAAAAACAAAAGAGTCTCATCAAAAATTAACTCGTTCATTTAATGTCGTCTTACAGAAACTTGAAAACCTGCAGACGGTTCGATAAAACTCAGTTTCCTGTTCACAAAGTTAAAGAAGGTTTGAACTGAACTGAAGGTTTGTGGTGCCTTCAGGGTCGAACAAGAGGACGAAAAACATCCAAACTTGATCAATGTCAGGAGGCAGTTTCATGTACTACACTAAACCTCGTGCTTTTACTTTGAAGGTGACATGTTGGTGTCTTATGTTAAAGCTTCACCTTTGATAAAATCTAAATTCTGAATAAAGGGAAGTAGAGCTGAAGGATTAGTTCAAAGTCCCAAAATGAATCAGAAACTGTCCCGATGTTAAATTCATCTGTGAAGTGAAATCATGTCCACTTCCTTTTTCTCACACGTGAAGAGTCTCCAGCTGTGGACAGGTGTTTGTGAGACTGTTTCATCTTAACTTAACTTAAATTGACTTTAAACTTTGTCTGTAAAGATCTGATCAGTCACTGATCTGTCACACATGCTGAACTGAAGTCAATAAACAGATAATAGAAACAATACTAATAATAATAACAACAACTAATATTTAACAACAACAGAAAAAAGTAAATAAAGTTAAACGAGTAAAACTTTGTTTTGAGCTCGTGGAGGCGACGATGCGTTCATCAGCTGGAGTTTTATTGTGAAAGTATTGACCGGATGTTGTGGCGGTGTCGGATGACGCGGATTTGACGCGGGTGGATGCGGAGCTGCAGTGCGGACAAACAGGCTGGAGCCGGAGAACCTGACACCCACAGACCGCCTCTGACAGCCGGCCTGGGTCCGCCTCAGCCGGGTTTCCGGATCTGATTTCGTCCCGGGTTTGACTCCCGGATCCGGTCCAGCAGGAGGAGGGTCAGTGTGCATCCTCCTCCTCTTCAGCTGCAGCAGCGGAGAACCGGAGGAGGACCCGGACCCGGACAGCAGCGGAGCGGGGTTTTGATGAGCGCTCCTGGACTCTGAGGGGGATAATAATCCGTTTTTTGGTTCTTTCGGGACCCGGTGCGTCCCAGTCCTGCAGCAAGTCCGATGTGCACCGGACGACCGGCCTGAGGACGGACCCGGTCTGGTTTGATATCGGGGACTGTTAGAGGAGAAATAAATGGTGGTTTAGTCCTGCGGGAGTCTGAGGCCCAACCCCGGCCCCCTTTGAGAGGAACGGTGGGTTTTCTGGACCAGGACGTTTTGTGCCGAAATAAAATCCCAGATGAAGATTCCCAAAAGGCGGAAAAGGAGCGGACGGTGCGCCAGGTAGGCCCGATCCGGACCAGATCTGTCCCGGACTACAGAGATCAGTGTGTGTGTGTGTGTGTGTGTGCGTGTGTGTGTGTGTGTGTGTGTGTGTCCCGCAGTAATGCGTGAACAGAAGTGAAATTATTGATCCGTATCTGAGATGTTTGATCAGAACGAGGGCTCATGTAGACCAGGACCGAGTCACCGTAATGATCTTTGATTCATAACTCGGGTCAGTCCGGGCCAGATTTATTGATCGGCAGGATGCGATGATGCGCATGCGCACACGGGAACATGACAGTGCACTGCAGAGAGAAAAGATTCAATATGGGAGATGCGGAGAAGGTGTGTGGGGGGGGGGGGGGGACCTGGACGACAGCGGAAGTGTCGATGAAACATTCATTCATTCATTCATTGAGATTCAGCTCAGCTTCATTTCAGAACAATAACAATAAGAGTAATAATCTTAATAGTAATAATTCGTCTGAAGGTGGAAGTATGGAAGAACTTTTGTGCCAAAATCCAAAAAAAAACAATGACCGACTCAGATAAATATCAACAAAAACAAAAACACGTTGGTCAGAAATGAAAAGTTTGATTAAACCTTTAGATTCATTTTTTAATTATTGATTATATTAATGATCGAAATCTAAAAGTTTTGCAAACTTTTAGATCTGGACGTAAATGTTTTTCATCATCTGCTGTTTTCACATTTTAACTTTAAGTGAGGAATTAAGCCGTTTTATTTTGGAGGAATCAGTTGTTGTTTCCAGGTACGGAACAACAACTGAGCCAAAAACCCAAAGAACAGACGACGAATAACAAACCATCGACAGAAACAAATCTTCACAAAATAAAAGCATGAGTCGCATTTTTTACTTCCTGCAAATCAGGAGCTTCACTAAAGTTTGAAAGTGTGAAGTTTGTTTGATCTGAGCATCAGTGTTTTTTAATTACGACATCATTTATTTCTTCCATTTTTTTGTTGGGCTGATGAAGGATCGATGGATTTTGGTACAAATAAACGTTCTCACCGACACGCTGCTTCAATTCTGGACAAAAACAAAAGCACTAATAATAAATAAGACAAACATGTAAATACAGTCAGCTGACTTTTTACTTTGTGACTTTCTTTACGGATTTCATGGCAGAGCTTGTTTTGCATCTAAATGTGTAACCTGTGGTGTTTTTGAGTCACATGACTCACCTGCGTCAACACCTGGACTCAGATACTGAACATGAAACTGTCGAGTGGTTTTTGTTCTCCTTCTTTCCACCTTCACCAAAACACTTTCAGCTCAGTTTCGAGTGTCCGAGTTCATTTAGAGCTTGTTGTCCCGTTAGCGTCTGAGCTAACGCACCAGCTTCTTTCCCCGTTCCTTCTGATTCAATGACAATTCAGTACAGAGAACAGGACGTGAGCAGCTAGTGTTAGCATGTTAGCGGTTAGCGCAGTTAAACCAAACATTCTTGCATCTCTTTGTTTCATATGAACAGTTTGAATCTTTGACACAGTATGAAGATCACAGCTGTAGACTCAGTTCATGGACGTCAGACTTCAGACGTGGTCAGCTAGCGTCCGTCCTCAGAGTCCCCGTGGTTCCTCCTCTGGGGAGCAGCGCAGCGTCGCTCCTCTCGGTGAACGAACAGTGTTTTGGTGAAAGTGGCCTCACATGAAAAAGGTGAAACCGCTCTGTTCAGGTCTCAAGCTGTTGTTCTTTCACCTGGTGTACGAAGGCTCCGCCCCTGTGATGTCACAAGCCTGTGTGTCGGACGGCCGCGGCGGTCGGTCGTCCTCCCACTCTCCTGGTTAACTGTGCCCTCTGTTTTGGCTTGTAGGCTAACACAGGAACAGGAAGGGTTTTGTCCCGCTCAGGATTTGTTGTAAGCCGTCAGGTTTTCCGGGAGCTCAGAACTATGGTGAGCTCTGACTGACTTCATCAGATCAAACCTGGAATGATGCAAACCCGGCTTCTGGCAGAGCACCCCCCACCCCCCCACCCCCCCGTAACAGATGAGTAGGTGATGAAGAAGAAGAGCAGACTGAGGTCTGAAGGTAGAAAGTGTCTGTCAGGATGTTTGTGCTGCTGAGACGCTGCTGGACCGCAGAGCTTCTCTCTGACGCTCGTTTACACTCCAGCGTTAACGTGCAAACGACGACACAGTCAAAGTAATACTGAACTATAATACGATAGTTCTACTACGACTACCTCCAGGACAATAAGTAAAGCGCTTCACATAAACTGCAAAAGAAAAGACTTCATCAGGGACCCACAGTTATTGGTTGGAGGGCCACTATCTGCCCCCCACCGCCACGAGCTCAGATACTGCATGATACAAGCCAACATAAAACCAGCAGACATGATAAAGTACTGCATTATACAGTACTGTGTTGTACTGTGTTACACACATAATTGGATAAGTGACCCCAAAGCTCAGCGTTCTGATTCGCTGACGATGACGTCATGTGAATGTTTGTACAATCCTGAATCTAAAAGTCTGAACTCTGTAAAACGTCAATAAACCAGAATCAATCATCAATAATCAAACAGCAGCTTCATGTGTTCATCTCCTTCATCCTTCATGTGTTCACAAAGTGGTGAACTCGCTCCATCCTCTATGAACCACTGAGCCTTTCCAGGACGCCCCTTTCATACCCAATCATGATCCTCTCACCTGTCACCAGTGAGCCTGTTTACCTGTGGAACGATCAAACAGGTGTTTCTGGAGCGTTCCACATCTTTCAGTCTGTGAAACGTGTCGCTGCATCAGACTCACAGTCAGAGATATTTACAGAAATCAATGCAGCTGATGAGGAACAACATTAAATATACTGACAGTTTTATGGATCAGATCAGCTGATCAGTCTGATTGATTGACGTTTCACAGAGTCTTTGGATCAGTGTTGTTTTTGTAAAACTTCTGTGTACAAACAATAATTTACTGAATTTACATTCACTGATGAACAACTCTCACAACACGTGACTAAAATAGATTTTTCTGCACTAACCTGCTCTATACAACAACCTGTCGTACTTGTACTTCAGTATTACTCTGTTCCGGGCGTTGCGATTGGCTGTTGTGTAAGATGGTCGCAGTGTGTTCAGGGGAGCTCTGTGGTCCCGCCCTCTGCAGTGATTGGCGGCTCAGCAGCGTGTTGGGGCCTGCAGCAGGTTTCACTTCATCTCCAGTGTTACAGTGACTCTCAGCTGCTGGTCGCTGGTCAGCCGATGATGGTGATGATGGTGTAGCAGAGCTGTATCACTGCAGGTGCAGGGAAGCCTCCTCCCCTCCTTCCCAGTCCGTCCAGTCCTCTGTCAGAGCTGGTCTGACTGGAAACACAGCGGACACTCTCCATTATATCCGCAGTCCGCCTGAGCTGTGCATGCACTGGTGACGGCCCGTGGCATTGCATGCAGAACAGCATGCTTTGGGGTCTGACATGCATCACTCTGAACCGAAGGTTTCCCCCACGACGAACCAAAAACCGGTAACCATTCATGGCAGCCGTCAGAGCCGGAGTTCAGGGACGTGACGGATGCTGACGGATGACCGTAGCTTAGACAGCAGCTGTGGCATGCAGCCAGCAGAGGAACAGGACCTCCACATCCTCCACCGTTCATGGTGGTTCAGTCCAGACCAGTCAGCTCCTCCAGGATTTGATGGTGTGATAATTAACTTGAACCGATCTGAACGTGATGCACCAGATCGTCCGACAGAAAACTGAAATTCAGACTTGAATTTGACCAACGTCCACCTTCTCCACATTAAATCATCACATTTACTGCAACCACCGAAAAGATCAAGCGTTGACCTCAACAACCCGAAGTCTTTAGTCCTCATGGCGAAGCCTCTCGGGCGTTTCTTTCCCCTGAAGTCGTCTTGTCAGGCACAGCTCATTCCCAGGCTGTTTGGTCCCCAGCAAGCTCCTCCAGCTCCGACATCAGTCCAGCTGTTTCCTGTATGGAGCTTGTTGGGAGCGCTGCTCAACATGGGAATGTGCACTACCTGCCAGCTGCTAGTCAGGGCAACATGACGCTTTCTCAGCGTCACGGATAGCTTCTCTGATGAAACAATCAGTGAACGAGTCATTGATCACTGCGCTTCAAAGTGAATCGGCGCCCCCATCAGGAGGTGAAGCAGCGACTGTTGATCAGTGTTTTTGCTTCCTCTGGAGTATCTTTAGGAAGGCGTTTCATCCTCCAGCTCTTTTTCTGTTAAACCTCCTCAGAAGCGACAGACCTGCAGAGCAAAGTGTCGATTACGGACATTTAACCCCAGCGTGTTTGATGCTCAGTTAAACACACACTGCAGTCTTAAGCGCTGAGGTTCAGTACCAAGCTGTTAGCAGCATCAGTGACCCCTCTGGCAGATGTTAGCTTAGCATGAAGCCTGGAAACAGGAAGCAGCCAGTAAACACCTGCCAGCACCTCCAAAGCTCACTGTCGCTCAGCATCGTGGTGTCATGGTGATGGACTGCAAGCAAGAAACACTCCTTTGGACAGAGCTAGGCTAGCTGTTTCCCCCTGTTTCCAGTCTTTATGCTAAGCTAAGCTAACTGCGGACAGTGCTTTTGCCTGTCTCTCGCAGCGCTCCCTTCCTGTCAACCTCTTCCTCTGACTTGCACACACGGCGTCTGGACGCCTTCCTGCGCCGTGCTGACGGTCGTTAGTCAGACGGCCCGTTCTGATCTCTGATGGACGGCCGGGTCGACGCTGGCGGGCGGCGGTCAGGATGACGGCAGAGTGTCGGCTGCTTCCTCTGCACCATGATATTTGCTCCAGTTACTGCAAATACCATCACACCCCAACCCCCACCCCCACCCCCACCGGCCTGTAGCCTGATCCAGCTGAAGAATGGCTTCTCATGGCAGCCAGCCATCTCTAGTGCCTGTTGTTACGTTGGACTGCTGCGACTGTCCCAGCACAGGGCTGTGGGAGGACTGGGAGCCTCCCAGCACAGAGCTGGTGCTTTGAATGTACTGAGTGTTGTGCCTCCTTCCTCCTCAGATAAATGGCTCTTTTAAGCTGGGAGCTGCTCGTGTTCTGTCTAGCTGGCAGATGCAGTGCCTAGTCCCCGGCCTCCAGGACAACGCCAACATGAACGGGACGTCCGAGCAGGCCGACATCCTGCCGCCAAACTGCATGGTCAAAGACCGATGGAAAGTGGTGAGCCAGGAAATGTCCTCCTCCTCCTCCTCTTCCTCCACCTCCTCCTCCCCCTCCTCCTCCTCCTCCTCC
>JBBMOE010000023.1:9233726-9290691 GCA_037975065.1 Chaetodon trifasciatus | reverse complement strand
CCCGGGTTTACCTTTGACCCACCGGGTTCAGCCCGGGTTTACCTTTGACCCACCGGGTTCAGCCCAGGTTTACCTTTGACCCACAGGTTTGTGTCAGACCTCCAGAGCGGTCAGGCGGCGGTCCTGATTACATGACACGGCTGCCTGTCTGATAACGGCCGCGTGACGAGAGATTTGACCAAGTTCTCCAAACCACGTTTAGTTAACAGACCTGAAGAAGCGATGCAGGAAAAGACGCAGCTCCACCCTGTAAAAACTAACTCAGGCCTGTATTTGAATCCACCTGCTATACAAGCAGCATGCAGGCAAAAGCAGAACCTGAACAATGTGCCAAAAATACCCGGATGTTGTGTTGATTCGGCAAAAATCTCCAGCAGGCGTCGGACCTCTGTCCCACAATGCAAAGGGCTGCAGTGGCTGCAACAACCATCCGGCCAACAACAGGAAGTTTTTTACATTATTTCTTCACGAGGTGTAACACTGTTGAGGTACAGCAGGGGTTGTGTGCCAGGGCAGCACCTGATTGGTCGGTTCACTCAGTCAGCATCCAGAATTAACCGCAGTGACAACGATCTGTTGTATTTAACCTTTATTTCTACAGTTGACAGCAGCCGAACAACAACCTGCTCTTTTACCGCAACTGATCATTTTCACGATGAACTGGTTAACGGTTGGCTCTGTAAACATCAGGAATGATCAATGAATCAATTGATCGCTGTCAGCCGGAAGCTGTTCAGGGTCAGTGAAGCAGCCGCAGTCGGTGGAGGGAGAGTCGGTCTTCAGAGATGAACGAGGTCCGTAGGTGACGTTGCAGATTTTTCCACGAGGCCAGCAGAGGAAGCTTTTCCTGCATCAGCGCTACTTTGAAGCTCCTGCAGCGTTAATCAATCACTGGAAGATGCTAAGACTGAGAATTCAGAATCAGAATTCACCGACAAGAGTTTAACAGATAAATAATGACAATCATGATGTTTCTCACACACAGAGACCAAGTGTCTCTGCTGCCGTCCTCATCAAGGGTTTTGACCTGACCCCGTGAAAGGAACCAGCAGACATTTTTCTCAGTATTAAACTAGTTAGAGTGGAAATTTATTTATTCTTGTTTTTCTGGATCTGGAGAAAAGTTTTATTTAAATGCAGTTTTGTTTTCATTGAACCTGTAATAACTGATTTTTTGACCTCCTGCTGATGTTTTCTGGTTGAAAGAAGCAGAAGAAGAGTTGGTTAACGTTGAATGTGTGCAGCTAAGCCTGTACTCAGAGAGCCAGAGTTACAGTACGTAACTAACCCCCTGCTTCGTACTGGTCTCGCTTTCGCAGAGGACGCACGAGCTACAAGTGCAAACAGTAGAACAAACAAAACATCCTGTGAGGAAGAGAAGTCAGCGAGCAAACATGGCTGCACGTGCAGCGTGTTCATGATGTTCACGTATAAACAGTATAAGTAAACCTGTTTGAAGAGGCGAGCCTGGTCGACCAGTCCACCTCCAACGCCGCCATCTTGAAATAAAAACGTACAGAAAACCACGTTCATGCCCGGTACGCCATGTCAGACGTAAAGCTAGCTTACAGTTATCGCTAACCACAAGCAGAAAGACACCCACGTCATGAGACATCAGTATCCGGTCTGTATCTCAACAACGTGTCACAGTGCATCACATGTACACAGAGTACACAAAGTACACAGTACACAGAGTACACAGAACACAGTGCATCACATGTACACAGAGTACACAGAGTACACAGAACACAGAACACAGAGTACACAGAACACAGTCCAGAGAGAGTCAGAGGAAAAACAGTTAACAGATCATCAGAACACGTCGAATTAGAACAAGCGGTCATGTGATCTGTTACCTCAGCACTCTTAAAGAACAAATATTACTGCAGTATAAACACTTCAGAAAATCACAGATGAACATTTATTATCAGGGCTTCACGTGACGACTGGACCGCTGAGCGAACACAGTCCAGGTTCACCCTGTGACGTGAAAATACCCAGCAGGCCCGAGTCATGTGACTTCATGCAGAACGTGCTGGTCGGTTGCTAATATGCTAACAGTGTTTCTTCTTTTCAGGAGGACGTTGTTTCTGAAATGGTTCTGAAGGTGATTGATGAGTTACTGATAAATGATCAGCTGATTGGACTGATGGAGATGTTTTGTGTGTTTCAGACGTTATGTTTGAACTTCTGCTCTTCTCTTTTTTTCCAGGTAAAAACCACGTCTGTAAGTTCATTGGCTGTGGGAGAAACGACAAATTCAACTATGTGGTCATGCAGCTTCAGGTGAGTCAGAGCGAGCGTCGGCTCCATGGAGGCTTTTATTGTGATGGACAGGCACAGAGTGTTCGTTAGCGTTCAGCAGCTGCGGCTCTGATGACGTTTTGACAGTCAGCCTGTGGCAAAGGCTCATGGGAGTTGTAGTTGTTGGTCAAACTGTGTCGAGCGGCTCTTTATTACAACTAGATTTCACAGCAATAAACATCAATAAACAGGAAGTCAGTGAGTTTGTAATTAGATCAGTTATCTGTGTGTCGCCGCAGGGTCGTAACCTGGCCGACCTGCGGAGGAGTCAGCCCAGAGGAACCTTCACCATGAGCACCACCCTGCGGCTCGGGAAGCAGATCCTGGAGTCCATCGAAGCCATCCACTCAGTGGGCTTCCTGCACCGCGACATCAAGCCGGTACGACGAGGACGAGTCCTCTCAGCTTCTCTTCTTCAGACATCCTCTGACACATGACACCACAGAAGTGACGTCAGCTTGGTCTTATTCAACTGGACAGTTTCTCTTCATGTTCAGATGCATTAAAAATGCAAATGTAGAAAAAGTGGGTTTGTAATATTTGGCATGAAACGGACGTCTCAGGTGACGTGGTGAATGCTTGAGGGGAGACTTCTGACGTGGCCGGTAAGCTAACTGCTAGCATGCTAGCCAATGTGATGTGATGGTCACATGATCAGAGTTGTCAGAATTTGTTTTCAGTAGAAGTTCTGACAGAACCCAAACTGCTCAGAATTCACAGATATGCAGTGAATATTCATGTGTTCGTAGACAGTGAAGAGCTGCAGGGATCAGATCCTTACAGACAGCGAGCAGGGAGAAACAGGCCCAGATATACTGTTACCTGCCTGTGTGAAGAGGAGGTGAGTCGATGACTCCTCCTCCCTCAGTCAGGTGTTTCCGTGTGCTTTTGTCCCTGCAGTCAAACTTCGCGATGGGCCGGCTTCCCTCCACCTACAGGAAGTGCTACATGCTGGACTTCGGCCTGGCGCGGCAGTACACCAACACCACCGGAGAGGTCCGGCCGGTAAGAAGCTTTATTGACAGCATCCATGCTGACAGCAGCACGGCTGTGATCTGAAGGCAACAAATGTCCTGAAGCTGTGCATCGTAGCAGATGTATGGAAGGCCGGCACTGCCACAAACACTTCAGCACCAGCAGCTAAATCTAAATAAAATAGGTCTTTGTTGTTGGAGATGTTCGATGTTTTCTCTTAATTTTGACATTTTTAATCACAGTTATGGCTTTTCAGGGCTCCAGACTTCCTCTATGAGTCGCTGCTGAAGCAGAACACGTTCATATTTTTTCCACCTTAACTGCATCACTGATGAGTGCTTTGGTAATAATGAGACAATCAACACAGATTCAACACAGGAATAACACTGCTGTTTTATTTTAGCAGGACCTGCAGCACCTCTAAAACCAGATACTCTGACATCCTTCAGTTAATAAACAGCTTAAAGTCCCTGTGAAACCCGCAGTGTCTTCATCTGTCGGCGCAGGTGTCTGCACGGCTTTGATTTGTTCCATTAACTCATACATTAACTGTATGTTGGCTTTTTGCTTTCTGGTTGTGGCAGCAGAAACACAATCATGATTTAAAAAACAAAAATAAAAAAATAAGAGGGGTATCTGTTGGACTTAGTTGCAGTCTGGAGCCTTGATTTTATTTTATTTGGATAAAAGACAGAACAAATTATAAATGAATGATTTATAGTTTCACCATCAGGAATCTCTTAACTAATTCTGAGGAAAAAATCTTATATTTATGATTTTATAAATTATGTAATTATATTTATGTAATTATATTTTTCTATTCGTTATTTATATTATTTAAAGATAGACAAAATTAAGAGAAATCAAATAAAGCATTTGATGATGTCTTGTCATGAAATAGCATATTAAGACAAAGATTTGAGTCATATTTACGTTTTAATTTTGTCTTTGAAATCAAATGTTATTTAGTGTCATAAGACATGAACATTTATTTTGATTATTTCCCCATTTTTTATTGATATTTTCTTCATTTCGATACATTTTTTCATATTTTTTGTTTTTTTTTGGCAACAATGTTCTTCCGTACACTCTGTTACTGTGACCTTTATTTTATTCTGCTGTTTTTATGCTTCAGGTTTCTTTGAGCTGCTTAAAGAATGAGTGAATAATGAAAACGCGCTGTCAGACGGACGGGCGTGTTTGCTGCATTGCAGCACGTCAGCTCAATAGATCAGCCTGTAGTCTGTTAGAGGCCTGATGGCAGTGATCAATAAGCACTGATTACATATTATTGATGTGATTGGATGATATTAGAGCAGCAGTTGAGCAGATGGCGATTCTGCCTGAGGGGATTTTTTAGATCTGAAGGCTTGAAGGAAAAGACTTTTATTGTGAAAGAATTCCTCCAGATGTTTTGATTGGTGGACAGTCAGTAATCAGCGTCTCTCTCTCTCTGCTCTCATTGGTTTGTAATGTCTCTCTGTCAGACTCAACTCTGAGCTATTTTTAGACCAGTGAGGACGTGAGCTGCCTACATTTACTGTCAACTCCTCCTCCTCCTCCTCCTCCTCCTCCTCATCTCCTCTGCCTCTCATCTTCTCTTCCTCTTCCTCCTCCTCTTCTCTTTCTCGTCCCCTTCCTCCTCCTCCTCCTGCCCTCTCCTCCCCTCCTTCCCCTCTCCTCTCCTCTTCCTCCTCCTCCTCTTCTCTTTCTTGTCCCCTTCCTCCTCCCCTCCTTCCCCTCTCCTCTCCTCTTCTTCCTCCTCCTCCCCTCTGCTCCTCCTGCAGTGTTGCAGCAGTGAGATGAATATTTGATGCTCCTGCATGCGTCAGTGGGCGAGAGACCCCAGGCTCTCCCTCTCTCTCTCTCTACCTCTACACCACTCTTCATTCTGCTGCCTCTCCTCTTCCTCTCCTCCCCCCATCTCTCTCTCTCTCACACACACACACACACAGAGTGACATCATCTGATCAAACAGGAAGTCCATCCAGCTGATGTCTGCGTATAGGAGAGTCTGCATCAGGTCACATGACCGGCTTCATTCACTATAGTGGTACCTGCAGTACTCACAGTACCTGCAGTATTCACAGTACCTGCAGTATTCACGGTACCTGCAGTACTCACGGTACCTGCAGTATTCACAGTACCTGCAGTACTCACGGTACCTGCAGTATTCACAGTACCTGCAGTACTCACGGTATCTGCAGTATTCACGGTACCTGCAGTATTCACGGTACCTGCAGTATTCACAGTACCTGCAGTATTCACGGTACCTGCAGTACTCACAGTATCTGCAGTATTCACAGTACCTGCAGTACTCACAGTACCTGCAGTACTCACAGTATCTGCAGTATTCACAGTATCTGCAGTATTCACAGTACCTGTAGTACTCACAGTACCTGCAGTATTCACAGCACCTGCAGTATTCACAGTACCTGCAGTATTCACAGTATCTGCAGTACTCACAGTACCTGCAGTACTCACAGTATCTGCAGTATTCACAGTACCTGCAGTACTCACAGTACCTGCAGTATTCACGGTATCTGCAGTACTCACAGTACCTGCAGTACTCACAGTACCTGCAGTATTCACGGTACCTGCAGTACTCACAGTACCTGCAGTATTCACAGTACCTGTAGTACTCACAGTACCTGCAGTACTCACAGTACCTGCAGTATACAGAACTGGCCTGGTTGTTCCGGGCAGCAGGATGTTGATGGTTCTGTTTTCCAGACTCGTCAGCAGACACTTGAATGTGTCTCCAGGTGACCGTCCTTTAGAGACGTTCACTTTAAGCCCAGTGCAGCCGGTGTGGAGCACAGGGGGCGTCATGGATCATCGTCCTGTCGCTGGCTGATATTTTTCGGGGGAGGACGGGCCTCATGGCTTCGTCGAATGAGGAAACTTCTCCCACGTCGTCCTGATTCGCTCTCATAGCTTAGTTTCGAGAGCAGTTTTGAAAGCAGTAAAACGCCTCAGTTCACTTCAGACAGACTCAGAGACCAGCTGGTGGACATTTAGCAATTAGCAGCTAAAGAGCAGATATGTCCCTCAGGAGGTGGAGGAGACCAAACACAGAGCTAAAAGAGAGAGAAGACTGGACTGACGTCCATCAGGAGACACAAACACGACGTCGATCATCAGGTTGATCTGTGGATGTGAAAGAAACTGTTTCTTCATCGTTAAAAAACACCGTAAATACATCATTTGATTTTTAAAACTGCAGTTTTTATTAAACTTTACTTTGAGGAAAATGAATAAATTAGATTTTTAGATTTTTACGTCCACCGTGCTGGCTGGTCTTCGTCTTCCTCGCTGGCTCACTTTAGCACATTAGCTCCACCAGCTGTCAGTCAGTGTGGACAGTTTGTGATGTTCGGTCTGTATTGATCACCAATCATCAGTTCTTTTATCAGTGTGTGAACTTTCACTTGTTTTATTTCATCGTTTTCTGTTTCAGTCTTGTTTGTGTTTTTCTTACAGTTCCTTTGGACTTATGATTTTGACCTGCATGCCTCCCGTTTCTCCATCATCTCCATGGTTACCCAGGGATGTGAGTGGTTTCTATAGCGACAGAGGGGTCACAGCCGCATCACCAGCCGACCTCTGAGGTGTAGTTATTCACCGTCTGAGGTCAAAGTTCAAACACGTTGGTGCGTCATGATAACTTTAACACGTTTCACAGCGTCAGGAGTCACGTTCACGTTTCTGGAGGAACAAGAGACAAACGTGGTTTCTGTCCACGCGTCTCAGGTGGACAGAGACTTCAGCCACCTCTAAATCTGTTGCTGAGAAGGATCTGTAGCACCATCCCATCAAGGACAATCGCTATGGAAACAACAAGCTAGCATAGCTACGAAATATTAAACTCAGTCAGTAATTTTAAGGCAGTTAGTAATGAGGAAACGTTGGCTCACGCTAACTCACGCTAGCTGATTGGATTTAGTCATTTAGTTTCATTAATTAGCATCATGTTTCGAAACTTCAGGTATTTTGTGAAATTTAAGTTAAAATCTTTCCAGTTTATAATATTATGAAACAGCATTTTAGTCAAATATTAGGTCAGATGTGTCGACCATATTTCATGTGAAGGGTCAGATGTTAGCGAGCTAACGTTAGCTTCAGTGAGCAGAGTAAAGACTTTAATAACAGGGTTCATTCTGAGGTGAAGAGGAGCTGCAGAAGCCAAATTTCAGAAAAAGTGAGAAGATCGAGTATCAAAATGATGACAGGGATCAATCAGTGGACACTAAAGGTCAGAGGTCAAAGGAAAGTGAGAGATGATGGTGCAGTCACAATTATGTTGATCATCGTTCTACGTCAGAGAGACTCGTCATGAAAACTGCAGCTTGCAGTTTCTGCTGCTGAAGAACAAATCTGTTCTACGATTGGCTGAAAGGTTCAGCCCTCAGAAAGTACTAACGATATCTACAATACTACCACTACTACCACGACTACTACGACTTCTTCAGTAGCGGGCTGAACTGATGCTGCATCGCTGTGAATGCAGGTGAAGCTCCATCAGAAACCAAATGTCATGACATGACTCCCGCTGATGATGTCACACTCACCTGCAGCTGCTGGTCAGGAAGTGAAGATGAAGGCTGACGGCGAGTGAGGTGATGACGTGATGAAGAAACATCTTGACACGTTAAAGCGTTAAAGAAAAAGAAAAGCTCGGTCGATCGGTTCAGTTTCAGTTCCTCACCTGAACTCACAGTGCGTCCAAACATCTGCCGCCTGTCTCCTGGTTGTCATGGGAACCTGAACATCATATGCTGCTCACCACACATTTCTGAGTAATATCACCATGGAAACCAGGCCCCGTGGCGATGATGGCAGCTGGCGGTGCAGCGTGACCCTCTGCTGACGTTTGTCTTTATTTGGTTCTTTTGGTTTTGATTTGTTGTTTCCATCAGAAACATGACTCAGCGTCTGTCTGCAGCTCAGCGCCACCTTCTGTTCCCATTCAGTCAAAAACAAAACGTTTGGTCTCTAGAGGCCGTAAACGCGCTCACAGCTGCCTTTTCACATCATCGCAGAATTATGACATCATTACGATCGACTCTGGTTTTAATGTCGTGAAACCTGAACAGCACAGTGCCGCTTTGAGCCGGCCAGGTGTCCACAAACAAAACACCTCATGAATCTAAATGTTAAAAGTTCTCTGGAGTCTGTCCAGGAAGTGGAGTGCAGGTGACAGGTGAGGCAGAAGGCGACAGGTGAGGCGGCAGGTGACCGCTGATGATTGGCGGCTGTGGTGACCTTTAAGCTTTAACAGCGTGTTTCTGTGAGTCTGTTGATGCTGTTCGGTTCACGAGCTGCACAGAAACATCAGTTAAAGTTGTTTTTTTTGGAAACCCCGCCCGGCCGGCATTGTGCTGGTCAGCTTTTGGAGCGCACCTGTTTTTGTATGACAGCCGGACGTCTGAACGCCTCACTGCCGCCTCAGCTGCTTGTTCGATGTAGACTCTGACTTTCATCATGTTTCATCAGCAGCGCTCTGAAGTGTAGAAACTTCAGGACGAAGTTTGTCCACTAACTTGCTTCGTCTTGTGTTCAGCCGAGGACCGTGGCGGGCTTCAGGGGGACGGTCCGATACGCTTCAGTCAACGCTCACAAGAACAAGGTGAGTGCTGTTCATGGTCAGACGTTCAGGCGGCGGCCATGTTGGTCTTTTCTTTCTGATGATCAAACTGCAGCTACGATATGCTAACAGTGTGTCTTTGTCCTGTTCCTCCAGGAAATGGGTCGCCATGACGACCTGTGGTCATTGTTCTACATGTTGGTGGAGTTCGCTGTTGGACAGTTGCCATGGCGAAAGATCAAAGATAAGGTCAGACCTGAGCAGCAAACACAATGTGTCACTATGACAACAATAAGATTACCAGAAGAATTCAGGCTAATAATACAGTTCAGTGTTACCCTGTGATGTTAGCCTGTGAGGTTAGCCTGTGAGGTTAGCCTGTGAGGTTAGTCTGTGATGTTAGCCTGTGAGGTTAGCCTGTGACGTTAGCCTGTGAGGTTAGCCTGTGAGGTTAGTCTGTGATGTTAGCCTGTGAGGTTAGCCTGTGATGTTAGCCTGTGAGGTTAGCCTGTGCCTTTAGCCTGTGACGTTAGCCTGTGAGGTTAGTCTGTGATGTTAGCCTGTGAGGTTAGCCTGTGATGTTAGCCTGTGAGGTTAGTCTGTGAGGTTAGCCTGTGAGGTTAGCCTGTGACGTTAGCCTGTGAGGTTAGCCTGTGACGTTAGCCTGTGAGGTTAGCCTGTGAGGTTAGTCTGTGACGTTAGCCTGTGAGGTTAGCCTGTGACGTTAGCCTGTGAGGTTAGCCTGTGACGTTAGCCTGTGAGGTTAGCCTGTGAGGTTAGCCTGTGACGTTAGCCTGTGAGGTTAGTCTGTGATGTTAGCCTGTGAGGTTAGCCTGTGAACACCCACTGAATAAGAAAGACCAGATTCTGTTTGTTTACACTAATCAATGACAGAACAGTCTCCATCTCTGCAGCCTTATGGAGCCTTTTAGCCTCTTTTAGCTCCTGGTTTTGGTTTTGTGACACATTTCCTGTCTGCTTCTGACTCATGGTCTCAATCAGCAGCAGTTTGATCAAGCCACAGTTCACCTGCTGAGGACCAAGCAGTAGACAGACACAATTAGCATTTAGCCGCTAAAGGGCAGATATTTCCCTCAGGATCTGGAGGAGACCAAAAACAGAGCTAAAAGAGAGAGAGCAGTGGACTGACGTTCATCACAAACAGGACTCCACACCAATCATCATGTTGTTTCTTTCTACATCCAGCAGCTGCAGACAGCTTCTTTAAACGATGTTAACACGTCAGATGTTTGGTCTACAGCTTGTTTCAAAAATCAGTGGATGCAGGTTTCAGTGCCGTCATGATTCCTTTGGATGATAGAAGAAATTTACTCCTCTTAAACCATTGAGTCAGAAAGTTGATGGTTATTGAGTTTTTGGCTGATGAACATCAGCTGTTTCATATTTCAAAGGCGTGAGGAAAAATCTGCAGCTGTAAGTGATTTTTGGTGTTTTTTCCAGGAGCAAGTCGGTCAGATTAAAGAGCGTTACGACCATCGGATGCTGCTCAAACACATGCCTTCAGAGTTTAACATCTTCCTGGACCATGTCCTGGCCCTGGACTACTACACCAAACCAGACTACCAGGTACACACTGCACAGTAAGCAGAGCAGTCCTGGTTCAGGACCGTATTCCATATTCATGAGTCCGTCTTTTGTCCCGTCCAGCTGCTCATGTCGGTGTTTGAGAACAGCATGAAGGAGCGAATCATCACCGAGAACGAGCCGTTCGATTGGGAGAAGGGAGGAGGTGATGTCACGCTGTCCACCAGTGCCTCCACCCAACCACAGCACAACACCCGACCCACAGCCGCCATGGTGGGGTAAGAACCAAACCGGCACCTGTACGAGAGCCACTTTGTACTTCCTAAACCCAACCGGGAGACAAGAGTCAGGGTTGATGCCTCAGACTCGGAGAGGTTTGGTGTCGTATCGTTCTGGATTAACGTACCGCTGGTTTTACTTTCGTGTTATCCTTCAGTCCATCATCACTGAAAAAGACTGACGGACGAAGAAACACCTCTTCACTGCCAAACTGCCAAAATAAGACCAAAAACTGCTACCTGTTTCCAGTCTTTATGCTAAGCTAAGATAATCACGCCCTGACTCCACCTCTGTATGTATATTTCACAAAATGTTGAACAAATGATGGAACCTGTGTCACCAGAGAGCATCATGGGATTGGCCAACACCAGTGTTGCTGTCTGTAGTGAATACATGAGGAAGTCTTTATGTTTTTAGAGTCCGAACTACCTTTGCTCAGAACTTTAAGAGCTTCATTCACATTTTGTACATTCAAAGCTCCGAATGACTGTTTTACCTATTCATCCCAAAACAAATTGGATTTTTTGATTTATTCTCTGTCTGCAGAGCCATCGTGACGCCGGTTCCTGGTGATCTTCAGCGTGAGAACACCGACGACGTTCTGCAGGACGAACATCTCAGCGATCAGGAGAACGCCCCCCCGGCCCCGCCTGGCCGGCCCCCCGGTGACACGGGGGTCCCCCATGCCGGGGAGCCCGGAGAGACCTGGGAGGACACAGACTTCAATCGTAACAGACTCAGGATCAGCCTGAACAAGGTTTGAATGGATCAGTTCTTATAAAGCTCTAAGCCAAAAGTTTCATGGTTCAGCGGCGGAAAGTAACTGAGTACATTTACTCAAGTACTGTACTGAAGTACACTATTGAGGTATTTGTAGTTTGTAGAGTCGTTTAGTCTTTTTGACACATGATGGTAAAAGAAGGTGAAAATCTACATTTTGACCACTTGAGACATTTTGGTCAGTCAGTCAGTGGATGTGACAGGTTAACCGCTGAGCCCTCAAACGTTTCCTCTGACCTCAGATCAGTCAGTACAAAGCTTCTTATCTTGTTTTTCACTCATTTATTTATCTCTCACCATCTGATTTTATTTTCAACTCCTGTGGTTTTCAGTGTTTCATTGGAGTTGAAGGAAAAATCGAAAGCCTTTCTCTTGTTGAATCGTCTGATTGGAGGTTAAAGGATGACAAATCTTCTTCTCACAGTCCATTTTAATTATGTTAATGAATGAAATTTGAGGTTCCATAATAAACAAAATGTACCGACATAAGTGCTTCTTTGAGATGAGCGCAGATTTTTGTAGGAACGTTTTCATCTTTATTGACTCTTTTTTGATTCTTCTGCCTCTAAAATTTGCTCCATCTAAAATAAACAGTTGATTTAATGTTGTGTTTTTGAGTGTTGACATGTCTGCTGTGTTGGACCATTAAACATCACTTCCTGTCCCTCCTCAGGGGGCGCAGGAGGAGGAGACAGGTCGGGGGGCGTGCCCAGTGTCGCCGGTTCGAGGTGGAGTCCCAGAGTCACCGACAGGTCAGGGTCGGTCCTTACGGTACCGCCGCGTCAACAGCCCCGAATCTGACCGCCTGTCTGCTGCTGAGGGCCGGGCCGACGCCTACGGACAGAGGTGACCTGAAACATCAGAAAGCTCCGGAGCTGATTCAGTTTGCAATTAGTTTCACGTTGTGAGAAATGGTCAGGGTCAGTTTAATGAAGTGTTGAAGCTCGTCTAACCAGGTGAATTTGAATTTATAGCACCCATTCAAAATGTGCCTGTTTGGACTTCCCTCGAGAACCGCTCATCCAAACCACTTCACACTCAACACAGCAAAATCCTGAGCAGTATACCCACCGTGACAAAGCTGGGTCCGTTCGCTGTCTATGGATAAGCCTCAGATTTCACACACTTCAACGGTGCAGCTTGAAGAGATGTTGTTCCCTGGACCGAGCAGGCAAACCGCACGGAGACGGGAGATCCGCAAATGCAACATCAACTTAATGGCAAACACTATTTCCGAGAGCAGGAGCTTTTATTCCAACAGTTACATCACTGATATTTGAAGAGTTTGAGTTTAGTGAAACAAAATGTCAAACTTAGAAGACTTATGATGTAAACTCTAAATTCCACTGTAGCTGATCGCAACCAGGTGTTCCGCTGTGAGTCTCAGAAGCGATATGACTTTTGCGGGGTTTGCGCTCATTGACTTGAGAATTGCCGTTAATCGGTTGACTTCAGACTTGGCCTGAGACTTAGTGTGACATCTTGAACTCGCCATCAAAGACTTGAGACCTAACTTGACCTGGTCTTGTCTTTTTGCCCTCATGTAGCTGAGACTTGACTCTGACTTGTTTCGATTGGCTCGGGTGATGAATTCGAGCAAGCAGCTGTGGAAGTTGATGTTACAGTCGAGTCACAATCCCGTATTTTCTGTCTCTACATGTCTTTCTGTGTGTCCTCCAGGTCTCGGATGGACATCCTCGGTTCTCCGTCTCGTCATGTCTACTCCTCCCAGCCGGCTCAGATGCTGTCCGTTGACCCTGGTTGCCGCGGTGACCGTCAGGTCAGTGGCCGGCAGGAGGTGTCGGTGGCATCCGTCGACCAGGAGGCGCACAGTAACGCCTTCATCCGCTCCGTCCCGCTGGCCGAGGAGGAGGATTTCGACAGCAAAGAGTGGGTGATCATCGACAAAGAGGCGGAGCTGCGAGACTTCCAGCCAACCACGTCAGGAACCACCGACGAGGAGCCTGAGGAGCTCCGCCCCCTGGAGGAGCAGGAGGAGAGGAGGAGACTCAGGGCCGGAGGTATGAGCTTCTGTACACACCTGAAATGAAAAGGTCCCAAGAAACACCAAATGGTCTTTCAAGGGTAGAGGTGAAAGCATTTAGATTCGGAAAGCGGACGTAGGTTCAATGAAATGCTGAGGAGGAGTCAATTTCAATTTCAATTTCAATTTTCAATTTCAATTTTATTTGTATAGCGCCAAATCACAACAAAAGTTGTCTCAGGACACTTTACATATAGAGCTGGTACAGGCCGAGCTCTTTTATCTACAGAGACCCAACAATTCCCTCATGAGCAAGCACTTGGCAACAGCGGTGAGGAAAAACTTCCTTTTAACAGGCAGAAACCTCAAGCAGAACCAGGCTCTGGGTGGGCGGCCATCTGCCTCGACCGGTTGGGTGAGAGAGGGAGAGCGAGAGAGTGAGAGAGACAGAGAGAGAGAGAGACAGAAATGCTGTCGGAGAGAGAGAGAGAGAGACAGACAGAGAGAGACAGACAGACAGAGAGAGACAGACAGACAGACATGCAGTCACATTAACAGTGACAGTGGATGTAATAACAGTAATAGCATTTGCAGTGGATGTCAGGCAGGGCCATGGTAGGAGACGTAGCTGTAATCCACGATCCAGATTCAGACGCTGTCCATGGGAACCTGCGAGACGACAAAGCACAGAAACTCCGGGGAAGGAGCTAAATTAGTACCACGCCGTGGTAGGACATGAAAGCGAGTCGAGTTGACTGGACCAGTTGGGAACCGCTGATCCATAGAAACATGTTTCTGATCACGTTTTTGATGTACCTTCACGCTGCTGTAGAAACTGAATCTCCAGCTTTTCTTGATGCTAACACATCCTGTGCTGGACACACAGAGATGAAACTGATGTCCAGCAGAAACATCAGACTGTGGAGGATTTCAGTTCCTGTAACAGCAGCATCATTTCAACAAACCATCCTTCAACTTTTCATCGTGGCAAAGACTAATGTTAGACACGCTGTTGCAAATTGTATTAGATTGATTAGGTAGCCAACACTAAAGCCCTCAGACTTATGTCAAATTAAGGGTTAATTTCCTTGTAAATCAGCATCAGTGCATCAGACCTCAGTCTGTAACTGTGGTTGACATCTTGTTTTCCTGCAGGAGGAGAGCTGGTGGTTCGTCCAAAGACCCACACCAGGGAGAGCAGCCGAGGGATGCTAACGCTAACGGAGGAGGAGGCGTCGAGGAGGAGTGGCGGGAGCCCCGCCCAGTCACCCTGTCACTCACTGCCATCAGGACGCCCCCGCCGGAGAGAGTCAGAGCCCATCGGACCTCAAAGACCGGTAAGAGACCCAGCCAGCCAATCAGAGGAGAGCTCAGCTCTCCGGTGGCACGTTGGCGGGCAGATGAGGAAGTGGGCGGCGGCTGCGCAGACTCACCTCTCTGATGACAAGCTGTTACACCAGACGCCGTCACAGGGAGGTGCTGTGCAGCCGCCGCTGCTGCTCACGTATCTGTCCGCCAACATGCAGCTTAAAGGACAAGTCCAGCACCGCTGCAGGTTCTGCTCATTCCCAGTTCTCCCGTCTGTGGTTTCCATCAGCGTTACTGAATCCTGAGAGGTTCAGCCTGAACTGTAGACGCACTGAGCCGAGCACATTTCTCCTCCAGCTCTGTGGACGCAAACAGAAAATGTCCCGTCCCTACGTTGCACATTTGAGACAAGATTAGTTCCAGATTCACACGTTTTGATGCAGTGGGACGATGAGTCAGCTGTCTTCACACTGTTTGGGCCAGTTTGTCTAAACAGGAAATGAGCTGTGCACAGAGTTTGACATGAAGGGTTTCCTCCTCTGCATGTCAGCTCCGGGGCGGCCTGTCAGTATTTCCTCTTGTCACCCATCAGAGTCCAAACTGAAAACCATGTTTTCCTAAATAAAATACAAGAGCTGGTGCTTTAATCCATCCGTCTGTTATCTACCTGCTTACCATCCAGTCATGATGGGGTTGTAGGCAGGTAGGTACACCTGGGCAGGTCACCACTGTATCTCATGGCTGAGACAGTCACACCTGTGGCTGATTCACAGTCTGTAGGTCACCTGAGTTCCCAGGAGGTCACATTTACAGTACTCTGAGCTACGAATACTGTGTGTACTGCAGATACTACACACAATACAGATACTGCAGGTAACACACACTGAAGATTCTACAGATACTACACATGCTACACGTAGTATGCGTCCACTGATACTGCAGATACTACACATAGTACACACACTGTAGATACTACATATATTACAGATACCGCAGATACTACAGATACTACAGAGATATTATGGAGATACTGCAGAGATACTGCAGATACAGCTGAATCAGTGCTCAGGCAGTGCTGAGGTTTGGTCCTAATCAGCAAAGGTTGATGGTTTTTGGTGAATTCATCAGGAGACAAAACATCATCAGTGCTGTTAGCGTTTGGAGGTCATGAGCAAAGTGTGTGGACTCGTGCTGGAACTGTCCTTTAAAGATGTCTCATTGAAGACATGCAGACAGACTCCTGCGGGTTGACGGCGGCACCGTCCTGCAGCCAAACATCTGTCACAAGCAGTCGTCGTTGAACCAGCAGCAGCCAAAGATCCTCTGATAGATTCAGTCTTCACTTCAGGCTGAGGTGAACCTCTGCTGACGTCCACACGCTCTCCACGTGAGGTTTGAAGTACATGTACTGCACAGCAGGAACGTCTGCAGTACCTCGTGCGTTTAGGTCACAGAAACAAATCGATTCACGACAAATGTTTCGGATACAAAGATGCTGCATGACAGAAGAAAGTCTCTACGGCAGAAAAGAGAAAGAGAAAAGATCTTATCTTATCTTAAACCTGCAGGTAACTGCTGTCCTGCAGCGTCACTTGTGGACAGTAAAATGTGAACGCGGCAGAAAAGCTAGACACGATCGTGTTGTTAGCATTCAGCAGCAGCATATCCCATGAGCCTCAGCTGTGGACGTGCTGTCAAAGCCTCCTGGGAGTTGAAGTTTGCTGACTTTTGTTAAAATGTGAAGGTGTTCAGATTTCTTCTTAAAATGTGGACAGAAAACTAGCTGAGGAGATTCACATCGCTGCCGTGTCGAGCTGGGAGTAGATTAGCTTAGCTTAGCATACAGACCAGAAACAGGCTCAAGCTCAATAACTAACAGGAAGTCGTGTTTCATCATGTATTTCAAATCAAACACAAATAGAAGAACAGTCAGTCTTTCCAGGTGTCCAGTCTTTATGCTAAGATAGGCTAAGCTAAGCTAACCAGCTACTGGCTTCATATATACTGAACAGACATGCCTCAGCTGGTTCGCAGACTGAAGTGAAGTGTCTGACGTCTCTGTTGGGTCAATTTGGTTGGTTGAGATCTGGTTTCCGCCGTCACCGTCAGCTTCACGTTGACCCGACGGCGTCGATGGTTCGATTCTTCCTCGACTGTCTGTGACACATGAAAATGAGTTTTGAGCGTCCGGCTGTGAACGGAGTCACTGCAGCAGAGCTGAAATCTTTTCCATCTCTTTACTTTCACCATTGACTTTCCTTTGGACCATCGTTTTATTCTGAAGGGGTGAATGGGAAACAGCAGCTGTTCGACTCGACCTGCAGCCGTGATGTTTGTTGATGATGTTTCATCTTCTGTTGTTCTGCTGTGTTTTCTCATGTTCTCTGACGCATTAGAGCCAAAGTGACACCAGCTGGTTTTACACTCAACACACACACACATACATACACACACACACACACACACAGTTGTGGTAATTGGTGGACGCGTGGAAGTTTACTGAAAACAAACCAGATTAAAAAACAGCTCAGGATCCCAGAGAATAACGTCCATGTTGGACGAATCGGCACGTCCAGCCAGCGGACAGCGTGGGGGGAGGTAAAGGTGTGGACGGGCGGAGGACGGGTGGAGGACGGGTGGACAGTCTGTGTTTCGTGCAGCACTTTGTGGGGAATCTTTCTATTAACTGTTCAATGTTTTTCCAACAACAACCTGAAGTGCTTTAGTTTCTGAACCCTGACCTTTACCTCACCTGTAGTTTATTTTCTGGAACCATAATCTTTCCCTCACTCGCCCAAAATGAAGAGTGAGGGTCTGGAAAACTGGGTTGGACGTAATCAAACGTCATCACTGAGGGTTGTGATGATAAAGAGTCTCTTCTCAGTGATTTGGTGGCGATGTGGAGGAGCTCTAACAGTTGGCGTGAGGTGGAAAGCTGCTGCTCGTGGGGAGTGTTGGGTCTCTGAGGGTTCAAGAGTCTGAATGGAAGCAGAGACAAAAATGAGTAAAACTGGAGGTTCAAAAAACAGAAACTCCGCTTCAATCAGTCCAGCAGTCCATCAGAACCTCGATCCAGGACCGGCAAACTTCAGTACGGATCACAGGCCAGGATCAGGGTCGTGATGGCCGGCTGGACTTCAGTCACTCAGAGGTTCATAAAATGTTACAGATGTGAAAATACTGTCTGAGCCTCCAGCACCTCTCAGCTGGACTCATTCAGGCTTTTCTTACTTTAAAATTTCCTGCGTAGTTTTTCTCCAGTTAAAAAGTTTCTAAGAAGGTTTTGTGGCAGGCGGTGGTTTCGTAGCTACAGCGTTGTGGAAGAAGATGGCGGCGCTGCGATCGTGACGACGGAAGCCGTCACCGTCAGACGTTTTGGTTCATCCTGACGGTTTGCTGTTTCCCTGCTCAGTGTTGCTCCTCTTTGCTTTTCATTTCCTCACAACAAGACCAAGAACTTCACCTCCTATCAGGGAATAATCACACTTTTGGATCGAGGCTGTTGATGAACGTCTTGTGATTGTGTCCAGCGCTTCTGAAGTCTGTCCAGTTCTCGGTGAATGTTCACGGCTTGTTTGGGTTTGAAGGTTTTATTGAGAATCAGCCGGCTGCACTGACCTCAGTGTTTGATCGTTTTCACGCCATGAAGCAGCTACAAGGTGGAAGGTTTAGATTTGTGTTTGGTGATGGAACGACGCTCGAAGGTTTTCTTCATGTGAACCTGATGAACTTCCTGTCAGAGGTTTCTGGTTTCTCGTGTGTCGAGACGATGAAGTCGTCAGCTGTCGATAATGAATCCGTCAGTCTGCGGCGGAGTGAGCTGTTGATGTCTGGATGGTTCACGTGTCAAAGACGCCTCGCTGAGAAGAGTCGGCTGTGGCGTGAATGTTCGGAGCTCGACGTTAAAATCCAAGCTGTGGTCTGAAAGTCTGCAGTCCAAAAGAAAACCAGAAACTTTCTGTTGTTTGTCATGAATACACACCGGCACCGTGTCAACAACACAAGACCAACAGAAACATTCATCAGCACTCAGCCATCAATAGCACACCTGGACCACCTGAACACCACAAAAACAAGACGCCATGTTTGACAACTGTCAGCAGAAAGTGACAGTCGAACCTCGACAACATCAAACTGAAGTGTGTTTGGGCAAATTAACACAAAGGCCTCGAAGTCGCAAAATTTAATTAAAATATAATATAAAGTAACATAAAATAAAATAATACTATATAATCTTCCAGGACTTCTGGGCCTGATAAAGATAAAGGTAGTAAAAAGAAATAAATAAATGAATACTGAATCACTGATAGTTACAAAACGTTTGTTTTTCAGGTTCAGACGCTCTAAACACAAAAGTTTCAGTGCAAACATGTTAAAAAGGATAATTCTGAGAAACACTTTAAAACACATGAAACAGCATCACTTTGTTATGGAGGACCAAACCTGACTAATGTGGGGAAAAAAATGTCAAATAAACCGAGAGTTTGGTCTTTTGATGTGAACAGTGTTCAAAGTGGCAGCAGCGCCCCCGACAGGCTGCAGTGCTCATTACAGCCACACTATGAATGAACAGTATAATCAGATTAAATCATTTATGCCGATCTGCTCTTTGAGTTTCACCTGTAGTGGAAGTGAAAACGTCAAAAGATCACTGAGTCGTTAAAAGGTGAAGGGTCAGAATGAGATCAGGACATTTCATGACATCATTTTTTTTTTTCTGTGTGTGATTGTGGATTTCTTGTGAAGTGTTTATGGAGGAAAGGTCAGGGGTCACCAGAGTCATTAGGTTTCACCTCTGGGGAGTCTGAATATGCACAACTGATTTCATGAAAGTGAATGTGGAATCACTGAACTTAACATTTATTTCACATTTTATTTTCACCTCAGGAGTTAGATTTATTTCCCTTCAGCAGGATTTTTCCATGTGTGCGATGATTTATTGTTTCTTTTCTTGGTTTCTTTTCCTTCAGTTCTACTTTTATGTGACCATTAATTTATCCGTGCACTCATTTATGTCTTTAATAGCGAGTCAGGTTTGGTCTTCCATACTTGGTGGCTGCTGTTTCCAGGCTGGACGTTATCACATCTTCTCTGATGTTTCACTTCATCCGCAGTGTGGCGTCTTTCGTCTTATCGGCCTCGTCTGCACTCAAACGTGTGCACGAATCCGTGTTTAGTGAAATTTTAGCTTCGATCTTCTTTTATTTGTCGCCGCTAGACTCCAACCATCGAGGACTGCCATTCTCTTTTTTACTCCTCTCCAACCCCCCCCCCCCCCCCCCCCTAACTACTGATGCCTTTGCCCCCAACCTATCGCTTTAAAAGTACACAGTATGTCGAGTTTGACTCACCTGAGGAGACAGAGAAAAGAGCGAGGGTGCCATTGGGACAACAGAAGAAGAAATAAAGTGATGTTTCGGGGTAAGCACAGTTTAGGAATAGTCCTTTACCTCTGTTCTCTCACTCAGTTTCTGTTCCTCCTCTTCCTTTTCCTTCTGTTCAGACATATTTCCTGCCTTTGTTTCCTCCGTCGTGTGTCTGTGTTCTGTGTGCTTGATGACTTCATCTCTCTTTTGTGTTCCCCGTTTCTTTTTGCATCTCCAGTCGTCATCTTTCCTTCAGAAGTCAAAAGCTCAAAGTGTCAGCTGTCCAGGCTCAGACTGTTGTAGACTAGTGAGATTCAGTATGTGCAGTGTTCGTGCTGGTGACTTTGTGTCCTTTTAAAGTGCTTCTCTGTGGAGGAAAATATTTTCATCAACACTTCTGCAGCTAGAGGGATGCTAGTCTGACCAATCTGGCAACCCACTCAGCTAACAGCCTATTGGCTCCACTGCCCTTTAAGTTTTAGCTTGTAATTAGACAGTATCTGACAGCTGTAACTGTAGACAGAGTGCCAGATTTACACCCACACTCCCTCAGCTTCTCTCCCCAAGCTCCTCCCCTCGCAACCTTTGACCAATCAGCCGAAGGCTTTAGATGTGCGAGAGCGCCAATCGGCTCTCTCCTGTCTAACGTCTGGTCGGGGAGGGGAAGGAGACGAGGGCAGGAAGTCAAATCAGTGTTGGGACGTAGCCGTAGGAAAATATTGATGAAAGCATTTATTTTTACAAAGAGTCTGTTTCCGCTCATTAACCTCCCACCCCTCCCTGTCTCTGATTGGTCTGTCTGCAGTTGGAAGAGGACAGGCACCAAACACGGCCCAATCAGCTGAGGAGGCTGGCCTCCTACGTCTTCTCCTCCTCCACCCTGGAGACGGAGCAGTATCCCCACGGAGGAGGCAGCTTTATCCAGAGAAGCCGCTCGGCCGAGAGCAGCCCCGCCCACATGACCGCCGCCACCGCCTCGGCCCGGCGGCGGCACGCCGGCACGCTACCGACGCCCGGCAGCCCGCGGAGCAGACACTCGGTCCTGAACGTGTCGAGGACGCAGCTGCAGCAGATGTTAGCCAAGCTCATGAACAAGAACAGCAGCTGAGAGGACTGAGGGACGGACTCAGAGCACACACACACACACACACACACACACGACATGACGCGCACACACACACACAGGTAACATGATGCGCACACACACAGACACACATGACATGATGCGCACACGCATGCACACACACTTATTACACATATATGCAGAGCCATCAGATGTGAGCTGAGAGGAATCAAACAGCTGATCTCAGATCTGTCATTGGCTGGTTTGGTTTCCCTCAGAGCAGCTCTGCATATACAAACACACACATGAACACACACACATGAACACAAACACACACACACACACACACACATGAAACTGAGAGCCAGATAATAACCACAACAAGCCATATTACTGGCACACAGCAGCACACACACATACACGCACGCGTAGCTGTACCAAGCAGAGGAGCAGAAGAAGAAGAAGAAGAAGAAGAAGAAGGAGGAGGAGGAGGAGCTGACGACAGGAAATGTTTTCCATGCAATAAACTCTGAGAAGCCTCTCTGCATACGTCACGCCGCCGACGCAAACTGGAGAAATAACGCGAAACTGAGTGTTTGCTTGTTGTTTCTGTGAAGACGAGCAGAGCGAAGCAGCGAGGCTGCTGACGGACTGTTAAGCCTTTCAGTATTTGTGCTTTTACTTTCATTTTTCTGCTTCTCCTGCTAACGTGAAGGAGCGATCGTCGAGGAATGCAGGTCGTCCCGGCGATCAAGTTTTTGCACCGAGACTTTGGAGTCGACGTTTTCCCTCCGTTCATCCCGCCCACCGAGCAATACGCCGACCACACGTCTTCACCGACACAAAACCAGTGATCCCAACATGTCGCTCAGAGTCCAGCTTCATTAAATGTTGTGTCTGAAGAGAGAAGTGCGAGTTTTGTCTGTGAAAAGCTTTTCTGAACGTTAATAACTGATCCATCACTTCCATCTCTAGTCAAAGCTGTTAGGACAGAAACTGTCACTGTGCCGGGCTCAGGGAGGAGGTACGGTGGCCCTGAAGTGCAAATATTTCACAAACAAAAAAAGAAAACAGCAACGTATAAAAAAAAAAACAAACGACACAATGACATTTCATAAAACCACGAAATAAAACCGCACAACATTTCATGAAATAAAGTCCCAGCAGGGCAGAAAACAAATGATCAGTGTTCATTTTTTAGAAATGTGTCACAAAACATATTAAAAATAACAAAAACATGATGAATAGAAAGAAAACTAATTAACAGGAAGACAAACAAAAGAACACAACCTGGCAATTTGTTTCCTGAAAATGGCAAAAATTAAATTCAGCTGCTTATTTTAATTTCTGATTAATGTCCTGAAATGTTTAATTAAAAAAAAAAATCTTTTTATGAAATGTTGTATTTTGCTGTGAAAGGCCACCATGTGACAGGAAACGGACACAACTGTCGCCATTTAAAGCTCCCGGAGGTCAATGTGACGCCTTTCTAACAGAAGTGTTTTCAATTGGTGGAGACGTTACATATCCAGGAGCTGTTAAACATAGAGCATCATGGGAAATCAGATACACACTTTTACTGGCTTTCATTGGTAAATAATAGAAAAGTTTCACAGAAATATTTTTTTCCGTCGTTTGTCGTGTGATTGTTGCATCTCTTGTTTGAGCAGCTGTGGTGCTGATTAATTCTTTCTTATTTATTTGGAGATTATGACTTCATTTTCTCTTCTTCTTTACATCTCTGCCGCTCTGTCCGCCATATTGGTCTAGACTGAAATATCTCATCTTTTACACTGTTATGAGATTCATTGCAGGTGTTCATGGTCCACAGAGGACGAATCCAACTGGCTTTGATTATTCTTGATTTCTCCTCTGGTGCCACCATGAGGTCGATGTCTGTGGTTCTGAGTGAAATATGTTGGACTGATGAGGATTCCTGGAGCATTTATCCTAACAATCCTCCGACTTTTCATCAGATCAACATTTTGATGTGTCCAACACTTTGTTTTATGACCAAACACCTGCAGAACCAACGATGTTCCCATCAGCCTCAGCTGGACTGTGTGTTTGCTGCTAATTAACAAGTGTTAGCATGCTAACAAGCTAAACTAAAATAGTGAATAAGGTAAACATTAAACCAGCTAAACATCAGCATTTTAGCATTGTCATTGTGAGCATGTTAGCATGCTGATGTTAGCATTTAGCTAATGGAAGTGCTGTGTCTGCATACAGCCTCACAAAGTCTCTAAATCTTGTTTTAGCCTCTTTAGCTATCTCTGTCCTGACATCAGGATTTATTGATCAGGTTGTCTGTAGATGTCAGAAACAGTTTAGTATTGATCTGGACTTAAATGTGTCTTTTTTCACCATGACAGGTTTCTGTACTTCCTGTTCTGTCCGAATCCATTTCTACATGGAGACACTTTCTCAAGATAATGAGACACTGAAGTCATAATCTCAAGATAACGAACTCTTTCAGAAACCAAAGCCGGTCAGAGCTTCAGGATCTTGAACATCTGAACCTCAAACCTGCATCGCTTGACGTCGGCTGTTGTGTTCGGGTTAAATTTAGGTCTTCCTGAGAACGAGGTTGATCCTGTTTCATTCGTTGGGATGATCAGTAAGAAACGCTGTCAGTAGGTTTGTTTTATTGGGTTTTTGTTGGTGGAGATGCTGTAGGATGAGCATTGAACTCACGTTGGTTGGGGTTGTTGTTTGTGGGTTTGTTGAAGGTCGTCTGTCTGATGAAGAGCCGTAAAGGTGACTTGATGAGTCTTCTTCCCCTTCGGTTGTCTGTGGAGTCGTTCTGTCTCGTTGTAAATGTCAGTGAGCCCAGAAAGACTCTGAGCTTCGTCGTGTGTTGAGATCCATTCTGATCTCTGGTCAGCTGTTCCCATCGTGCTTCCTTGTCCATCACTATTTTCTGACCACTGGACTTCACTTTTGCACTTTATGACAAGAAGACGGGGGGGGAGGAATCGGGGGTCTCATGGATGCAAAACACAGATGCAATAAGTGAAATGTGTGATGTTCTAACAAAAAAGAGACTTATTTACGTGGAACTTGTGGTGGTTTTCGGATCATGCCATCAGCTTTTCGATGGTTCTTCTTTCTGCCAGGCAGCTGGTTTGGTTTCAGGTCATTTCTATGAAATCCAACCTGCAGAAGATAAAGATGTGTTTAATGTATTAGCTGCGATGGATTAGCAACGTTAAATTTTAAGTCTCCGCATGTTGATTTCTACAGAAATGAGCTGAAAACTGCGACTGCCTTCACGGAAGGAATGAAATCTCTCTGATGGAAGATTTGAAAAATGATGATGAGGAATAAGAAGTAATCAATACGATGAAATACAAAAACCACCACTATAGTCCCATAAAACCTCCAGTAGAGAAGAACAAGGACTGTCTTATTTCACAGCACAGAGCGCCATTTTCTCCATTTCACAAGCAATGAGACAAAATAACAGTACAGTCAGAGACGGGTGTATCGTAAGGGCATGCATAGTAAATGTAGCCAGAGGAAACAAGCTGGACACTGCTGTGTTAGTTTGTAGTTTTAGTAAAACTATCTTATGGTGTCTCCTTTTGAAATGTTCGTTCCTCATAGAGTGTTTGAGATGTCGTCAAAAGACAAAAAAGGTATTTGGTTTTGGTTTAGTTGGTGGGAGAGTGTGAGCAGCCGACACCCAGCAGTCAGCAGGAAACACCACCAGATCTTACATCAGTGACAAAGCTGTGAAAATCAACCTTCCAACAAGAAGATGATTTGAAAAGATGTTAATATTTTGAAGGACGTTTAGGTTTTCATCCAAAATTCTGGAGTTGGCTCTCAAAGTTGAAGAGATTTAGCATCTGGACATTTGATTGTGTTGAAAATGTTCTTCCAACAGCTGCAGAACTGTTGTGTCCCAATTCTGGACTCGAGTCGGTTAGATTTGTTTTAAGAGAAGTGAGATCACGTCACCTCAGTGGCTGTTTCGCACAAAAACTCAACATCACTGGTTTGATCAAATGTAGCTTCAAAAAGGCTGTTCAGAGGATCAGAGCCTCCAGCCGTCATCAGTTAGAATCACCGTCCACAGAGGACGCTGATTGGTTCTTTAGTCCACATGCTTAGAACAAGAAGAACCATCAAAACAAGGAGAACAGAGAGTGGGACCAGCGCTGCACCGATGGGTTTGAGCAGATTTGTCACATCAGGATGTCTCGTCATGCTTCATCTTAACTGGAGGTGCTCATGGTTTGAAAGGTAAAGATATTTTCCACTTTGAACGAGACGTTTGTCTTTCAGAAGGACGTCTACGAACATTGTTGAGGTAGTTCTTGGCTGCTGGTCTCTGCTGTGGTACCAGCGAGCCACTGGAACGGTTGGGTGTTGAGTTGTGAAACCTGTTTGATATTCGGCTGCTAACGTCTTACCAAAGCAGCGCTCTGTGATTCGTTACCTCGAATGTCATTCGAACACATTCTTTGAAGTCTGAGTGTCTCGAAGATGTTCAGAGATGTTTTGGAATACACTTCAAAACTCTGGCCACACGACACGAGCTAGGACAGCCATTTTGTGCAATGAAAGCCAGACGGTTGCTTTCTCAGCGTGTTAAAGGGCTACATTAACTAAATATGCACCACTTGCTGTTTCATTAAGCTTGAGGCATTAGCGTTAGCTCAGTCTGAGCAGGAGGCGTCCCTTCGTGCTGAGGCTCATCGCAGCTCCAGTCTGACGAGGAGTTTGTTTTCATGCTGCTTCATGCTGAGTTCAGGACGTCCAGCCCGTTTTATATTTAGTATTTAGCATAGCGTTACACTACAGCCACTTAGAGAATGTATGAAGTGGACTAGCTGCTAACTCTGAACTTTATTTTGCACGCCTGCAAAATGATTCACCTACCGTACAAGATTGTCACTGATACATGTCAATGTTTTGTCCTGTGTCACCATGAACGCAGCGCACATTCACCGAAGAGCAGGTGGTAGAAAGCTGAGAGTGTGCTTATTCTGCTGCGACACACCGAGTTTGAAACAACAACCTGCAGCATAGTTTACCGACCGTCGCCACTCTTTGCATGAGATCTGCTGTTTGTACGACATGCACCTCTGACTGTAAAATGACTGAAAACAGCACTGTACTGTAATTACAACAAAAACACAGTGAATATACACCTCTGACTGAAAAACATCTGTGATTTTTTTGTAAATAATTTACACCACTAATAGAGGGGATACTCACGGATCAGAGCTGTTCGTCCGGAGCTGACGTGAACAAGGCAAGAGGCAGCTGGAGCCTTTTTCAGTCCTGATACTCACAGAATCCATAACGTTCATCAGATCTTTCATTCTGCAGCGTGGATGTGATCACTCACATCCAGTGTTTTGTTTGTAATCCCTTCGGTTTTGACTGGATTTGATTCCACACGTTTGTTGCAGAGGCTCTGTGTCACAGCAACAAAACTAACGCGAAACTGTTCAACGTAAACTAAAATAAGATTCAAAAGAGCCTGAAATTCAGACCTTTACATGAGAAGTGCAAGTTGAAAACACTTGTAAGGCAGTACACTCCAAACAAAATGCTGTGAGCAAATACCTGTACTACCACTTCAACTACTGATGAAGTACAAAATGAAACGTAGTGAAAATACGGCGCTCCGCTGTGTTTGCTAACGGGTCTTTTTGGCTGTAAGAACACATCAGATTTCGTCTTGTTTGGAGTGTCGTGTCAGTCCAACTGCTGCGACTCGTGTTCTTCACGCTGAAAGATGTAAATGTTCGCTCAGTTTGAGTTGATTTAAGCAAAAAAAAAAAATATTTAATGTACTTAAAAATGATTTCCAGAGAAACAAAAATGTATTCCCGTTCTGTTGATGAGAAATTCCTGATATGCAGAAGTGCAGTATTCAGATGTGATAGTAAACAGTAGTACTGCATCGTACTCAACTAAATTACATTTCCATCACATCAACATACTGTGACTTTAAAGCCTTTATGTCTTTAGACTTTCGTCAAAACTAGATGGTTGCAGATTTAGCAGAAGCTGTTAAAGCTGTTAAGTTTCACAAACCTTTTTCAGTCAGACACACAATATTTATACCTCATGAATCACACACTAATTATATAAATGTAAAAAAAATGGTATTATGCTCCTCTCATACATTTTATTGCGTATTTGATATGTTTGTGCTGATCTTTATGGAATAACAGGGTGATACTGTACAGATAACGTGTCTGTAGAGAGAGCTAAGCTGCATAGTGTCTTTAGAGCTGAGCACTTGTCTCCATGCTAGCTTTGTTTGGACTGTACGCCACATTCACCACAATCAGATCAATGTGGACCTCGAGTGTCGCTAATGGTTCATTCAAAGGACCATTCAGATATTTTAAGACATCCGTATTTGTTTCAGCTGTGTGTCCAGTACAGAGAGGAGGTGGAGATGTTTAGCCTAGCTTAGCACAAAGACTGGAAGCAGGGGGAAACTGCTAGCTTAGCTGCATGTACCTTTACAGAAATCTCACTAGCTAACAAGCTAGTCAGCAGTCCATTGTGTCGTCCGCTGGTCTAGGACAGAGATCAAACAGCTGTTCTTTGAGTTCAGGACTTCAGAGATGCTGTTTTCAGTCACAGCTCTCAGCGGTTGTTGGTTAGCTCCATTGCTAACTGCTGCTAAAACCACAATAATGTGTGATTTTTACATTTGTCTTTGTCTTTTTCTGTTCAGTAAACAAAATACAACATGTAACTGACATTGACGAGTTACTCAAAGCGGATCTTATCATCTTTCATTTAGCGAGGCTCATATTTTTAGTATACTTCTAGTCTCTGCTAAGCTAGGCTCAATGTATGCATTGCCTGGGCACTCAGAAGTGAAGCTGCTATCAATCTACCAATATTTTTTTCTATTTCCACATCTGTTTATTAAACAATACACAACATAAATCAGGCAGTGTCGGCCTTGTTGGTGCTAGGCTAGCAGGTCACTCCCTGCTTCCATTCTTGGTGTTGAGATAAGCTGGACGTATCCTGGACCTGTTGAAACTGTGTGTGCAGTACAGATGACATCTAACAAAAACCAGATAGCTTCATTAAATGTGTGAATGTTCCTTGAGAGTTTTTGCAATAACAGCAGTTTGTGTTGTCGAGTAAAGAGGATTGAAGAGCTCACAGTTAGTTCGGTGTGATGATCCGTGAGTGTCTTTGTATAATAATACAGTTACGTTTTTTTTCTATCACTATATGATTGTACAGTACTGCTTGTATAATTTACAGGTAAAGCATGTATTTTAAACTTTTTGTAAATCCAAATGATAACTGTGTACATATATACAGAAATGTAGAAAGTAATTAGGTTTGCAGTTAATCTCTAATAGCATGACAATTAGCGGGGTTTAGTATGTATGTACAGGCTGTAGCCTAAGTTAAATCTTTATGAAGGGAAACACTTGAAAATCACCTGATATCAGACTGCGTGCTGTCTAAGGATAAACTCTGCAATGCATTTTTTGTGCCTTTTATATCAATGTATGTAATCTAGACAATCTTGAAAAGCTTGTGTACAACCAAAATGACATTAAAATGGTTTTGGGGGCAAATGCATCAGTTCGTACTGTCTTTCTTACCTGGAGAGGGACTCTGAAGAGTATGATGTGTTAGCTTCCTCTAGAACAGCAACTCAGATTATTAGAGAACAAGCTGGCTGGCGATCTAGTGAGTGGTTTTCAGCTCGGCAGTCAAAGACCTTTCCACCAGTTTGTGCAGTTTCTGACATCCAAAAACTTTTGCTTGCTAGCAAACAACACAATATTTTATTTTATTTATCGTACTGTTGGTAGATTACACGTCACAATCAACACTTGCATCCTGCAATGGGATTAGAGTACTGAGCTTAAACAAGATGATACCATAGTGATGTTAAAAATCTCTGACAATGAAAAACTGAAAAACCTCTGAGTGACTGAATAAATGCAGTGAAGATTTCATTGTTGGACTAAACAAATCCTCCACATCACCGCTGTGAGTTTTTATCTTTTAAAGTGTTCAAGTGTGTTCAACTTTATAACATCAGCAGCGAGCTGAGAGCACCTTTGCTTCCACTGTGACAAACCAGGAGTGTGTCTTTAACCAACAAACTCTGTTTATGAATTAAAGTGGTCCCTGTGAAAGACTGGAGGCAACAAATATTCAGTGTTAAATTTCCAGGTGATTCAAAAACGTGAGATCTGTCCATCGTGTTTTTGTGCAGTTCCATGTTCTTTGCTGTCTTGTTTTGAGTTGATTCAGTTGTAATAAAGAGTGCTGTCGCATTGTTTCCAGGTGTTGTCGCCCACGGAGCAGAGCGCCCCATCGCCGCCCTCCCCAGACTATCGGACAAAGGGTCAGAGTGACGAGAAGGAGCATTTCCACATCCTTCCTCAGCTCCAGGCCAAGAGGGCCGACTTCCTCACCGTCATGCTTACTGGAACGTTGCCTCAGCGCCGGAGCTTTGCCACGCCAGATGAAGAAGTCCCAGAATGTCCAGGGCCAAAGGATGATGATGTCACGAAGAGTGAATCCAACAGTGAGGCAAGTCAGAAGAGCACTGAACGTAGCCAGGATGCTGCGCCTTCAACACTCATGGCTGAGGACCAGAGGGGCCAGAAGGAACACGCCTCGGCTGCCGATGCAGACCCTGACCTGGAGGACGCTTCCAAAACCCTCGTCCTCTTCTCACCTGGAGACACTCGAAAGTCTCCCTCTGGAGGTGATCATGTTCTAGAGGGTGAGTTGGCCACACCGTGCGCCCTCACTTCCCGTAACGACCGCCTCCTGGTTGGGGAGCCAATTCAGCCTGAACCCTCTGAGACCGGTCGTTTGTCCCCTGCTCTCAGGTCAGATCTGAGACCGTCCACTCCCATCGCTCCTGCATCACCGCCTTTCACCAAAGTTGAACGCACTTTCATTCATATTGCAGAGACATCACACCTCAATGTCATGTCTTCCAACGGTCACTCTGCCAAGGAGAGCGACCGGGAAGTCTTGGCCATCATGAAGACATTAGCTGTAGAGGATGACACCCATGAGCTGCAGGGAGCACCAGTGACAGAGGAGCCTCCAGAGGAGTCCATACCTGACCAAACTTCACCAGTTGAAAAACACCCCAATACTGAGAATGGTCCGTCAACTGTCCCGGCCCAGTCTTTGGAGCCTGTTCCAGAGGCGAAGTCACCACTTCATGAACATAAAGATATGTCACAGGAACCTAAGAAACAGCCATCATCCATTGAAGACGCTTCCAAGCTTCAGACAACTGAACCACCGGCTGCCATAAAGCCCAGAGTCCGAAGCCGAATTCCAGTCCTCATCTCTGAGGAGGACTCAGGCTCAGAGCAGTCCTCCTCCCTCTCGGCTCGGGCCCGGCTTCAGCAGCGGGCCAGGCAGCTAGACTTGGCCCGTCTGCTGGTCCAGAAACAACAGGGTCGCTGGATGAGGAGGAGGATGCTGTCTGGGACGTCATCTTCATTTTCCTCTGGGGATGATGAGCGTCGGAGGGCTTCTGAAACTCTGTCCACCACCGGCTCAGAGGAGGACACACATACCTCGGACGAGTCCAGGAGGAGCTCCCGTCTCAAACCCACTGAAGAACAAGGCTCCAAGGAGTGCAGGAGCAGGATCCCTCGGCCCGTCACCCCCGTAAAGAAGCCCTCAGTGGGACTTGCTGCGGCTCCTTCTCCTCTTTCCTTGCCAGACACCAGCACCACCAAAGGAGCATCGTCCATCACTAACGGGTAAGATTCAGTTTTTGTCTTTTAATGTATAGAGGTTTTGATTTTGAAGCAGTTTGATAAAAAAGTTATGATAAAGTTTAAAGAAATAGCACCTTCAATTTACCCTTCTGTTCACAGGAATCAGAAAATTGGACTAAGCACTCTAAGCACTCAACGGAAATCCAAACCTGTTTCACCCAGGTCCTCCTCCTCATGTCCCCGTCCCTCTGCTGCCCCTGCCCCCTCTGGCAGCCCTCGAATGCCCCTGCGAGTCCTGGTTGGAAGCCGACGCAGCCTTAGCTCCACCCACTGCAGGACTGACAGCCCCTCCCCTCAAAGAGTATGTCCGTCCAGGCAGCCCCTCTCGGTTCGAGCCCCAACTGTCCCCATGCTACCACCCAGGACTACAACAACCATGCGGCGCAGCGCCTCACAGGAAGCCACCTCCCAGACCTCCTCTAGCACCTCGCATGCCAGGACCAGGCCAAAAGCAGCCGGTGCAGCTAAGGGGAAGCCAAATGCCAGGGAGAAGTCGGTTCCCGCTAGATAATACAAAGAGACTCATCACTGAGACATGTTTGTGTATAATCAGTCTTCGGACAAGCTACGCCTCAAAGGTTCTCACCTGATTCCATATTAGACTGTGATGTTACAAAGACCTCCTTTAATTCAGTTCATGTATACAAACCTCTTCTATTTTCCAAGGACAGCTTACTGAACTATCTTCATGGGCTTCCAGTAATCTTGACTGACTGTCGTGCAGGAGCGTTGCTGCCATGGTGCTATGGATACGTCTGCTGCTCCCTGGTCAATCCCTGATTGAACTGGTTTCTGGAGCTGTGAACCATGGCCTCCAACAAGTCCAGTTTCAGAGACTCTCACCTTTCACAATACTCCCAGCTTGTCCACAGCTATACTACTCTTCTATTGACAGTACCCTGCTTGGATCACATTGCATGGTGAAGTATATCACAAATACATTGAATCTGTAGAGGGAAAACAACATGTACAACAATCTGTACTTTAAATTATTTGCGATAGTTCTCCCCTTCCCTTTGGGAAAAACAGGCCCACAAACGATCAAATTGGACTGAGTTGAATGCCTGAACTATGTTAATATGATAAAGGATTCCGAACTATATCCTGTACTCATTATGGTCTTGGATAAAGAGAATAGTTGGATGTGAAGACAAAGTGAATAGCTCGGCCGCTCGCCTCCTCCTCATGGTGTGACAGTGGGCATGCTTTAATCATTCTATTTTCTGGTTGTTTTTATTTTGTTTATGCTCTGAATTGTATATAATAGAATCATTTCCCATAAAGACATCTTTATTTTTTATCTTGCCAAGCAAAGTGTAAATTTCAAGTCTTTAACCTTCTGTTCCAATGTGTTGGCACTATGCCTGTTTTTTACGCATGAGAAAAACAGGGTTAACCACGAGAGGAAGTTATACCTGCTTGGATTCTGCTGACGGTGCAAAGGTCTGCTGGTCGTCGGAGCCCATGTTGTGTTTGTACGGGGTCGAAGGGCACTGAGCTGTGAAGTAAATTCTTGGTCATGTGGAAGGGCGTCTTGTCATTCTTTCTCACTGGTTTCCAGTAAACCCAAGGACCCGACCTGATCCGGATCCAGACTTTCCACTATGCCTTGGATCCAGATCAGGTCCATCTTGACTTGCCACCAGCCTCAGGTCTGTATAAAAGCAAGTGCACGTTTTGACTGATGCTGGATTTTTAATCCACACACAACAAAGAGTCACATTCAGTGCCTGTGAGAGGGATTTAACCTCTTTGGAAGTTGGGCTTCAGTGTTTCTATGGAGCCCATGACTGCTGAGGCTGATTAGACTTAGACTTAGACTTTATTGATCCCAAGTGGAAAATTCTTTTGTAGCAGCAGATTAAACATACACAAAAACATAGAATATTTACAATAAAGAAGAATGTTAACACAAGAATGTTCTTAAATATAAATATAAATATAACAAAGTGGGCGGCACGGTGGCGCAGCAGGTAGCGTGCGTGCCTCACAGCAAGAAGGTTGCCGGTTCGATCCCCGGGTCAGGCGGGGTGAAGTTTCTGTGTGAAGTTTGCATGTTCTTCCCGTGCATGCGTGGGTTCTCTCCGGGCACTCCGGCTTCCTCCCACAGACCAAAAACATGCTCATTAGGTTAATTGGTGACTCTAAATTGTCCCTAGGTGTGAATGTGAGAGTGAATGTGTGTATGTCTGCAGTCGGCTGGCGACCGGCTCAGGGTGTACCCCGCCTCTCGCCCGTTGACAGCTGGGATAGGCTCCAGCCCCCCCCAACCCCGAAAGGGATATCAGGGGTATAGAAGATGAATGAATGAATGAATATAACAAAGTATATAAACATAGAATAACAGCAATTGTTAAAAATATAACTAAGTATCACTAAGTATATACTTGTATAACAGACAGACAGTAGCTGTGATTATGATAGAAGCGCCGTGAGTTCAGATCCCGCACGGCTTAACAATGCCTTCTTGACTAATGTTAACAGGAACAGTGAAGAGGACTCACAGTACAGCTACCATAGCTTCATTCATAGCATCACAGACTCAAGCACAGATGACGCTGTGGCTGTGAATATGGTTACAGATCCACAGCCAGGCGGCGTCCGCTGTGCTCACAGTCACTGGCTCGGCCTTCTGAAGGACGCTGAACTAACGAGCGAAGTGAAGTGACACAGCAGCTCTGCAGAGTTTATTATAACCGAGCTGACACACTCACTGCTCCGGTGGATCAGAGAGAACGCAGAAAATACAACCCTTACTCCAATTTTTATGCATTTAGATCAAAGTCCAGCGAACACTGAGCTCAGCGTGTCGTGATAAGGCTCACGTTTTCATTGGATTAATGACGGCAGATGGAAATGGATTAATAGCTAAATCTGTCATGAATAATCTCTGAAAACATTACGAAGATAGTTAGTTTAATTAGTTTAGTTATAGTTTAAGACGTAAATGTCTGATGAGGTCATGATCTCATGTCAGCAGCTGTTTCATGGATTCACACAGCCACAGGATCAGTCCTCTCTAACTATGGCAGGTACCTGTAATATGACCTCTGTGCTGAAGTTAAATGTGACATAAAGAGAGAAAAGGTGCTGTTTATTGTTGTTGCTGTTGTTGTTGTTGTGTTTGTTTTCGAGGTGCAGAGCAGGTCGAATTTAAACTTTGCTTGTAGTTCCCCTGGTGGTCACGAGGTGGCGGTGATGACGCGACGGAAACCACGAAGAAGCCGCAGCGATGACATAGGACCAAGATGGCGGCGCAGGTGGAGTTGTGTTGTTTGGAGGCTTTTCCTCCACATTTGAGTCCTCTGGACGTGTTGATGTTGAAGTCTCACCTGGGCTCAGTGTTCCAGAATGACACCGACCCACCGACCGTCCTCTTCGTCCCGCAGCGGCCTCGGGGCTCCGGGCGGCCCGGAATTTTACTGCGCGTTCACACGACCACCGAGGAGGAGACCGCGGGCTGCGGAGGGGGAAAGTCCACCAGAGACGAGTCCGGGACACGGATTCGGCTGTTCACCAGCCGCCTCTTCATGCGGCACCACGGGCTCCCGCGGCTTGGCAGCACGGGGACGGTCCGGCCTCTGGAGCCGGTCAGCCTGGACAGAGTGGTGCTGGGAGCCCGCAGCAGACAGAGCCTCCGCTGGGCCGGAGCGGAGCAGTTCACCGGAGGGCTGCTGGAGCTCTGCCGCCCGGGACAGTGGCTGCTGGTCCGGCAGGGAGAGCCGCTGCTGCAGCCCCCACACCCGCTGCTGGGAGAAGACCCGGCACAGGTGAGACACCACCGGAAGGGGTTTACGTCCAGCCTTAGTGTTAATGTTAATGTTGTTAATGATCATTTTAAAAATGCAGTTAAACTCTGAATAACTTTATCAAAGTTTGTTAAGAAGCAACAGAAGAGGTTTTTGTTATTTACAGAATACTTCAAAATAAATATTAATATTCTCAGACAGTAGAGAATGAGCTCACTTCCTGTTTCAGGACGTTTCCTGTCTTTTCTCTTCTTCGTGTGTTTTTCAGTTGCAGCAGCAGCTGTCGGAGCTGCTGGTGCTGGACTGCAGTCCTGTAACACAGGGACGGATCACAGCCGACACGTCTCTGGTTCTGACGGACTGCTGGGACTCTGCGGACCCCCCGGGACTCGTCGCGCCCTGCAGACCGCTCAGGCTGTGCGTGTCAGACTTCGCTCACTACGCCGATGGCCTCGGAGGGGGGCGGTCTCTCCTCGACAGCAGGAGGCTGCTGGGCTCGGGGTTCTCTGGTGTCCTGCAGGCGCTGGAGTGCAGGCTGGACATCCGGGTGGTGGACGCTCGGCGATGGCTCGGGGTCAGAGGTCAGCAGGGAGCCGCCGTGGACGTGGACAGCTGCGTGTTCGTGAGCAAAAAGCTGCTCCTCAGGCTCGGCCTCTTCAACCAGGAGTGGGTGAAGCTGTGGAGGCCGGCAGGAACCTCCAGACCTCCAGGGGGGGGCGTCTGCAGAGACCGGCCGGTCTCTGTGCAGGTGGTGGATTTAACACAGAGTCCAGACCTGCAGAACCACCACGAGGCCGGATTCATATCAGCAAGCCTGTGGTTCAACATGACGGAAGGAGACGAGACCCCCGAGAACAGCTGCACAGTGAGGATGAAGGTGAACGCGCACACACACACACACACACACACACACAGGACAGCAGCAGTCACTCATTGAATGGTAACAGTCGTGATGTGTTCAGGGACTTCATCGTCTTCTCTTGTTGTTTTGTCTCAGAGGTGGTCTCCTCCGGCGCCCAACGGCCATCGCTCTGAAAGTCTCTGTCGCTCAGCTTCGCCGCCGTTTGCCGGCGAGCTCCACATCCAGCCGGTCGCGTCTCCGCTGTACAACAACCTCGGCCGCTACGACGACCTGCTGTCTGAACACTTCAGCACGCCGAGGTCAACACGAGCCTCCCCCAGGAGGAAGCGTTCAGATCTTTACGTTCAGTTTTCTCAGAGCAGAAATGTTTTCGGACGTTTTGTGATTGAAACACATTAAATGTGTGCGAGTGCTGCAGCTGACTGACCAGTCTGCGTCTCTCTGTTCAGACTGGTTTCACAGGGAGACGTCCTGACCGTTCCAGCTGAGAACCATCCAGACCTGCTGCAGAACAGCTCAGAGGGAATACACAGGTACAACACGAGTCCACACAGGTGAACAGCACGCCTCCACGTGCGTCCGCCGCCTGCTGCAGGCTGTCAGTACCATGTTTCGTAAAGGACTTTTGTTTTGACGGGCAGGAGAGGAAATCATCCAGTTTGAGTGTTTTATTTTGAAAGACTCAGTGACTCCATGTTTCGTTTTATTAGAGATACGAGGTTTCCTGCTTCACACATTAAACTGTGGAAACCTCGTAAGTCAGACGTTCTCAGGTGTGTTTCTTCAGACCGGTGAACGTGTTAATGTGAGCGGATGAAGGTCATCTGAAGTAATAATTAACCTGTCAGTGATATGAGTTCTGTCTGTAACTGTCAGCCTGCTCCCTGATGAAGAGTGTGACCTTTGACCTGTCAGGTGTCCAGTGCTGTTCTTCAGAGTGCAGGAGGTGCGTCCGTCCGCTGAGACATCAGAAGAAGAAGAGGGAGGACGAGGAGGAGCTTACCTGGCCGACCGACTGCACACCTCACTCTACATGGTGACCTTTGACCCCTGACCTCAGCCTGCCGTGTATCAGTTAGGACTGTTCATGATTTTCTCCCATGATGCATTGCGGTTGTCGTTTGCATGCGGACAGTAGAAGCAACGCGATGGTGACGCTCGGCTCAAACACGCAGCTCATGTGTTTGAAAAAAGATAAAAGCTGTAGTTAACACACAGCTCACCTGAAGCCAGGTGCAACCTGTGCCCCAAAACACTGAGGCCGAGTCCAGTTCTGAAGGGAGGCCGCCTCAGTCCTGAACCTCAGAGATCCTCAGTCTGCAGGCTCATAGTTCAGCTTCTGCATTGACAGAGTGGAACATTTCAACAGACAGACAACTAAAAGGCAGCAAGTAAGATCTGTTCAGCAAGTTTCTTCAGCAGGTTTGTTTGTAGGTTTGTTAGCAGGTTTGTTTGTAGGTTTGTTTGTAGGTTTGTTAGCAGGTTTGTTTGTAGGTTTTGTTAGCAGGTTTGTTTGTAGGTTTGTTTGTAGGTTTGTTTGTTTGTAGGTTTCGTTAGCAGGTTTGTTTGTAGGTTTGTTTGTAGGTTTGTTAGCAGGTTTTGTTAGGTTTGTTTGTAGGTTTGTTAGCAGGTTTTGTTAGGTTTGTTTGTAGGTTTCTTTGGCAGATTTGTTTGTTTGTAGGCTTGTTTGTAGGTTTCTTTGGCAGGTTTGTTTGTTTGTAGGTTTGTTTGTAGGTTTCTTTGGCAGGTTTGTTTGTTTGTAGGCTTGTTTGTAGGTTTCTTTGGCAGGTTTGTTTGTTTGTAGGTTTGTTTGCAGGTTTCTTTGTAGGTTTGTTAGCAGGTTTGTTTGTAGGTTTCTTTGGCAGGTTTGTTTGTTAGCAGGTTTGTTTGTAGGTTTCTTTGGCAGGTTTGTTTGTTTGTAGGTTTGTTAGCAGGTTTCTTTAGCAGGTTTTGTTAGCAGGTTTGTTTGTTGGTTTGATTGTAGGTTTCGTTAGCAGGTTTGTTTGTAGGTTTCTTTAGCAGGTTTTGTTAGCAGGTTTGTTTGTAGGTTTCTTTGTAGGTTTGTTTGTAGGTTTGTTTGCAGGTTTGTTTGGCAGGTTTTGTTAGCAGGTTTGTTTGTAGGTTTCTTTGGCAGGTTTGTTTGTTAGCAGGTTTGTTTGTTTGTAGGTTTGTTTGTTTGTAGGTTTGTTAGCAGGTTTCTTTAGCAGGTTTTGTTAGCAGGTTTGTTTGTTGGTTTGTTTGTAGGTTTCGTTAGCAGGTTTTGTTAGCAGGTTTGTTTGTAGGTTTGTTTGGCAGGTTTTGTTAGCAAGTTTGTTTGTAGGTTTCTTTGTAGGTTTGTTATCAGGTTTGTTTGCAGGTTTCTTTGGCAGGTGCCTTTAGCAGGTTTGTTCAGCGATGGAAACCACAGACTTCTCTCTGGGTCTGCTGGACGTTTGAGGTGGTTTCATAAATATGTAACTTGTGATTTCAAAGTGACGTCGGTGCTTTTCACCGTCACATCTCTAAATCTGGTTCCACAGGAGGTTTCTGCTCAGAGCTGGTGGTGGACACATTTACTGGTTCTTCCTAACATCACTGGGTTTGTTGTGATGTCATGGATCCAGTATCTTCGTCAGGTGTGGGTGGAGCTGCATGTGTTTGATGGAGGTGCAGTTTGTGTGTCTCTGACAGTTTGTGTCTCCTCAGGGACCGTCCACCAACAGCTCCGTCCCCTGCTGCTCTCTGGATGGAGCGTCTCTGTGGACCAGTCCGTCTTTTCCGGGCCTCAACAAGACTGTCGACCTCCTCAGCAGCATCATCCTCCCACACCTGCACCGCAGGTAACTCACCTGTCTGCTGGGAGCCAACAGGAAGTGTAAAAATTAAATATCTTCTGTTGTACAGAGTGTAAGCAGTCCCCTCGAGGGAGGGGACATGTGGTCATGTGATCAGTGATGTCAGTGTTTTGTCTGGTTGTAGCAGCTCTCTGTCTGGTTGCACCGTCCTCCTTCACGGTCCTGCAGGAAGTGGAAAGGTGACGGCGGTGAGTGCGGCGAGTCGCAGGCTTAACCTCCACCTGCTGAAGGTACGGCGGCTGGACATGGTCCACGTCCAGTACACTGACAGACATGTTTGTGTGGACATGTTGTCTGTCCTCTTCTCCAAAGATGTTTTACTGATAAGTCATGTCTGAGCTGAGTCTGTACCAGAGTTACGCTGATGAGATGATCAGTAGCAGGAAACAGAGTTTGTCCACCAGAGGGCGCCGAACAGATGATTCATACACTACATGTCCTAAAACATAACAGAATATAAAGAATGGAAGTCGACCAATTTCCTGTTTTCAGCTGCTAAATATCAACAGTGGAAACAGTGTGTGTGAACACTTCCTGTTGTTGTCACCTGTGTGCAGGTGGACTGTGTGAGTGTGTGCGCTGACACTCCTGCAGCCTCGGAGGTGAAGCTGACCTCAGCGTTTCAGCGGGCCGACGCCTTGCGGCCCTGCGTCCTGCTGCTCAGGAACCTGCAGCTCCTCCTCAGACCTCGAGGTGGCGCCGAGGAGGAGGGCAGGGTCTCAGCCGTGCTGTGCCAGCTGCTCAGCAGCGCCCCCAGCAGGTAACTGACTGCCCTTAACCCTCATACAGTAACACTGATCAGGCTGATGTGAAGAACGTGTTAACGAGCTTCTGCGGTTACCCACCTGTCACCTGCCTGTCACCTGCCTCATATTTGTAGCTTTATTTTTGATATTGTCAGGTGAGTGGGTTCACACAGGTGACACAGTGCCTCACTGACGTCTGCACGGGTCTGTCTTTGTGTTTCAGTGTGGTGGTTGTGGCGACGGTCTGCAGACCTCGAGAGCTGTCTTCACGTGTCGTGGCGGCGTTTGTCCACCAGGTGGCGATAGAGAGTCCCACTGAGGAGCAGCGCCGCTCGATGCTGATCGGCCTGAGCCAGGGCCTTCACCTGGGGAGGGACGTCAACCTGGAGAGACTCTCCAAACTCACTGCAGTACGGCACTGTTCAGACATCCAAGAGTAGACCATCAGGAGTCAGACCAGGTCAGAACAGCACAGACCAGGGCAGACCAGGGCAGACCAGGGTAGACCAGCACAGACCAGCACAGACCAGCACAGACCAGCACAGACCAGCACAGTCCAGGTCAGACCAGGGCAGACCAGCACAGACCAGGGCAGACAAGCACAGACCAGGTCAGACCAGCACAGACCAGCACAGACCAGCACAGACAAGCACAGGCCAGGTCAGACCAGGGCAGACCAGCACAGACCACATCGGTTCTTTGCATCAGTTGCCACCAAACTCTGCAGTGATCTGACTGTTAATGCAAACACACCACATACACAATTATGTAAAGTACATTTCACCACTTCATTCATTCTGGACAGTGAGCGTTCATTAAAGACTCTTCCTCCTCCTCTTCCTCCTCCTCCTCCTCCTCAGGGTTTTGTGTTGGGGGATCTGAGTGCTCTGCTGGTCGAGGCCGGCAGATCCGCCCGCAGGAGGCTGATTGACACCTGGTGAGACTAAAGACGGAGACATTCTGACGGCTCGTAGTTGACAGATGGTGGACGTTTGATTGGATGAAAGGAGCAGACGTCATTTCTAACTGGCTCATTGATCCAGATCATTGATCCTGATCAGGCACTGATTCCTGTTGTTTCTGCAGCCGTGGCCGGCAGGAGGAGGACCTGTGCTCCAGTGGAGTGACCATCCTGGACCAGGACTTCACCTCTGCTCTGGAGACCCTGCAGGACGCCCAGTCCACAGCCATCGGAGCCCCCAAGGTGATCAGACCCAGTTCAGCACAAACCTGTGAAACCATTGTTTTGATTTACTGTGAGGGAAGTGAGGCGGTGATCAGGTGATCAGGTGAACAGGTGAACACATACTCATCACGTGACCTTGTTTCTGCTGCTGTTCAAAAAGCTGTAAAGACTGAAGCTGTGAGACATTGCTGCTGTCCTTGTCCTCTGTCCTCTGTGGTGAACCAGCTGCTGGTTGTCCTCTGTGTGTGGACAGATCCCTGACGTGCGCTGGGAGGACGTCGGAGGTCTGCAGCAGGTGAAGAAAGAGATCCTGGACACAGTCCAGCTTCCTCTGCAGCGTCCAGAGCTCCTGTCTCTGGGTCTGAACCGGACCGGCGTCCTGCTGTACGGTCCACCAGGGACAGGGAAGACTCTGCTGGCCAAGGCTGTGGCTACTGAGTGCTCCATGACCTTCCTCAGGTAGGAACACCTCAGGTCCTTCACTGGGGACAAACTCAGCGAGGACAGCGGGAGACACTGGACATCCTCTTTTTTCAAAAAGTGTTTGTTTCAATTTGAAGATTTCAGATTTTTAGAAACACGTTTTCCTAAAAAGAGCTCACATCAGAGACGGCGCTCGCTGACGACAGTCTGCTGTTTGTGTTCCAGCGTCAAAGGTCCAGAACTCATCAACATGTACGTGGGACAGAGCGAGGAGAACGTCAGAGAAGGTTCGTGTCCACAGTCGCCATGACAACGTAAAACCAACCGTTCAGCCAGAGTGTACGAAAAACTGTTTGTCTGATCAGCTGACTTTACTCAGAAAGGTGTGTGTGTGTGTGTGTGTGTGTGTGTGTGTGCGTGTGCTCAGTGTTCTGCCGAGCGCGCTCAGCTGCTCCCTGCGTCGTCTTCTTTGACGAGTTGGACTCTCTGGCTCCCAGCAGGGGGCGCAGTGGAGACTCTGGAGGGGTGATGGACAGGTGAGTTTACCTGCGCTGACTCCAGGTCAGTTTTTCTGTCTTCTGTCTGTGTGAAACGTCAGGATCAATAAAGTTTGATTGAATCGTCTGAACAGAGTCGTGTCTCAGCTGCTGGCCGAGCTCGACGCTCTGCACTCGTCTGTCGGCGTTTTTGTGATCGGAGCCACAAACCGTCCAGACCTGCTGGACCAATCGCTGCTGAGGCCGGGCAGGTCAGAGGTCACACACACACAGCAGTGTGTGTGTGTGTGTGTTTATTTCCATAAAGAATATCACAGCGAACTCAAACTGTTTTTTTAATGAGTCACAAGCTCGTGTCGTCTGACAGGTCTGTCCTCTGATCCACGTCTGAGACATGTCAAACTGGTCTGAGACTCTCATGGACTCTGTGTGTCTCTGTGTCCTCTTCAGGTTTGATAAACTCGTCTACGTTGGAATCAACGAGGACCGAGTCTCTCAGCTGCAGGTCCTCCAGGCTGTCCTCAGAAAGTAAGAACAACGCACCCGCTGGACACTTTGTCTCCACACTGGACATTTTGTCTCTGCTCTGGACACTTTGTCTCCACTCTGGACATTTTGTCTCTGCTCTGGACACTTTGTCTGACTCAGAGTCAGACTTTCACTTTAATGTTGAGCCTGAAGTTTTTTAACTTTAACACCATGAAACTCCTGGAAATTTGTTTGTAATAGAAACTGAAGAAATTCAGTTGTCATGACGTCATTTCATTAATTTCTACTCATCAGAAAAACTTCATTAATGAAGTTCAGAGTTTGATCAAACGTCTAATTTGCTCAGAATATTTTTCTCTGTCGTCTCGTTTTGTTTGGTTCTCGTGAACAAACGATGACGAAAACGTGTTTGTGTGTCTGTGAATAAATGTGGACTTCAGGTTCCAGCTGGACGCCTCCGTGGACCTGCAGGACGTGGTCCATCGCTGTCCCGCTCACATGACCGGCGCCGACCTGTACGCTCTCTGCTCAGACGCCATGACGGCCGCCATCAAGAGGAAGATCCGCCTCATCGATAAAGGTGAGAAAACAAACTCAGACTGTCGTTAATGTTCACACCAAACTGATGTGACAGGCGTGATCAGGTGAGATCAGGCGTGATCAGGTGAGATCAGGTGAGATCAGGTGTGATCAGGTGAGATCAGGTGAGATCAGGTGTGAGCAGGTGTGAGCAGGTGAGATCAGGTGTGATCAGGTGAGATCAGGCGTGAGCAGGTAAGATCAGGTGAGATCAGGTGAGATCAGGTGTGATCAGGTGAGATCAGGCGTGAGCAGGTGTGAGCAGGTGAGATCAGGTGTGATCAGGTGAGATCAGGCGTGAGCAGGTGTGAACAGGTGAGATCAGGTGTGATCAGGTGTGATCAGGTGAGATCAGGTGTGATCAGGTGAGATCAGGCATGAGCAGGTAAGATCAGGTGAGATCAGGCATGAGCAGGTGAGATCAGGTGTGATCAGGTGAGATCAGGTGTGAGCAGGTGTGAGCAGGTGTGATCAGGTGAGATCAGGTGAGATCGGGTGAAATCAGGTGTGAGCAGGTAAGATCAGGTGAGATCAGGTGAAATCAGGTGTGAGCAGGTGAGATCTCCTGAACACAAAAATCTTTTTTTTTTTTTTTTTTCATTTTTTCCCATTTTTCCCACAAATATGAGTATCGGCGCGATTTATAAACCGCAGCGGATCCGCTCGCACGTCGTGGGTTAGTGTTGGAGATTTGCTGCTTTGTGTGACACAGAGGAGCTTTTTGATGGAGCCCGAGAGAAAGAAATGAAATGAGTCCACCTTCAGTAACATCGTTCCGTGTGTTTTCTGTTCGTTCTCTATTTTTCACTGTCTTTTCCTTTAATCCAAGGTGAAGTGTTTGTTGTGTGCTAAAGAACTGGGGTTCAACAACAACAACACCTCATCCACGCTGAGGCATTTTGGTGCTTTGCATGAAAATAACGTGGCTGGACTCAGTCCATATTTAGTTTCTGAATTAAAATAAAGTCCTTCAGATTCGCTGCCCTCTTCATGTTCACAGCGCGTCCACCGCCCCTTACCCCGTTAAAACAATCGCTCCCCTGTCATTATGAGATATTCAGACACTGACAAAATTATTTACTGATAAACATTTGATAAGTAATATTAGATTCCATTGTATTGTCATGTTACATACCCACAATAAACAAAAATATACATTTTATTTATATGAATGAATACATGAACGATACCTGAAATGCATTTATTAAGATGAATTGATTTCTTTTTCTTGGCAGTCATTCCCATGGCTGCACTGCTGCAGGACAGTCTTGAGTATATTGCAAATTGATAAAATTACAGTTACAATTACCTATAATTTACAGGTTCCTCTCCGAAGCATCGGCATAGTACGACCCATCACCACCTATAATATATCTGGCTGTTTAACAGTCTTTGACCAGCAGGGGGGTTTGTGTGCACATGAAGCCTGGAGAAATGAACCTTTTGGTGAACCCTTTGGCTGGAAGGCCATCACTACTAATCTCAGAATATTCCAGGTTTTCCTCTGAATATTCCTCCTCTTCAGGCTCTGTGTTATTTATTTTCCCGCCATCAGAGATTTGAGCCAACAAAGACAAACAAAGGACAATAATGTGATTAAACTCTAATTTCATCATCTGCAAGAGAAAGATGAAGAAAAAATCTTCAAACAAAAACACCAAAACTCGAGTCACAGCTTCTGTTTGTTACCCAGAAAAATTCTGCTGTAATTTGATTTTATACTTGATGTTCCAATCATCAGCGGTGACGTTCATCCTTTGTGAGGAGACGTGAGAAGAAGACAGATGTTCTTCTTCTTCAGATGTTGTTTCTCTTTAGTTTGTAGATTCTGAAAGTAGATCAGATGGTTGACGAGTCACAGAAACTAAACCTGCTTGATGACCTCCAGGTCCAAACCTTGATGTTGGATCTTTTCCTCGCCTTCGCTCTCTCTGTCTGTCTCAGGTCTGGACTCGGAGGACTCTCCTGTCCTCGTCTCAATCGAGGATTTCTCTGCAGCTCTAGAAAACTTCAAGCCGTCGGTTTCAGACGAGGAGCTGCTGCGATACAGAAACATCCGACAGAAACTGTCTGCACAGTGAAAACCGATCATCGGTGACGAAGATCGAACCCGACAAAGACTGAGAAATATGTAAATACAGAAGATGAAACCATAATTTATTGAACTGTGAAATGTGATTAATAAACGTTAATGAATGAAACAGATTTGTTTTTTCTGATGGAAGTGCTGTTACTGCATCATGGGTCAGATCAGCCAATCAGGTGGAGAGTTTCTTCACACCAGAAGATCATTCAGTGTAACTTGATTTCTGTCTTAACGAGCTTTTTAACAATTATTAAATTACTACTGTGACATACCAGCCTGCTAACCGCAAATGGACATTTAATGTTCGTGTACACATCGGATTAAAAATACTCTCCAGGTGTGACGACTGAACATCTTTAAAATGAGTTCAAAGAAAACATCAAAGAAACTTCAATCATGCTGATTTTATCATTTCTGTCAAAACAAGTCGGAATTTTAAAAATTCATTCTGCAGCTGGTTGAGATGCTACGAGAATCAGTCAAGATGCACTTTGACCATCAGTGAAAGGCTGTTATTATTGTGAAAATGCAATAAAAAGATATGAAACTTCAGTGGACATTCATTCATTCATTCATTCATTCATTTGTTCTCCAAGCTTTTGTTTCACAAAGTCACAACATGCTGGGATGCTAAGCTATATACAGCTAGCCAGTTTTATTTTTCAATTTCAAAACTTCAGAATCACCTCAACAAGTAAAGCATGATAAATGATCAGTGGTAAAGTTACATGAAGCTAAATCCCCCCCGAGTTCATTTTAACACTCAAAACTTTAAACACTCGAGCAGCAAAATGTTTTTTTGAAAAATGACATCACAGTTTAAACAAACAGTTAAACAGCGCAGATTCACTGAGAGCAGCGTCGCTAAACAAGAAAACTCCTGAAGGGTTTGCAGTCGTAGTTTCCTGCTTTTATTCCTTCAGTCAAAACTTTTAGCATGTGAGCCTGTCGGGATGTTAGCAGGCTAACTTTCACTTTCTGCTAAATGCTTGAAAAATGGTAAGAATTAATAATTTTGTGCCACTTGACAAGATCAGCATGTGGTACAGTACTTCAGCCAGTTAGCCGTCTTCTACAATAAAGATGTACAGAAAAATAAACTAGCATAGTTAGGTAGTTGCTATTTTCTACTATTAAGATGTACAGAAAAAAACTAGCATAGTTAGCTAGTTGGCTGGTTCTCGCTCAGTCGCTCACTCTCTGACAGATTAGGCCCATTCATACTGTGATGCGTTACTTCTAAAACACGTCATAAAATTTTGTCAAACATTTATTCATGATCACCAAAAAAATCCTAATTCATATCCAGACTTTTGATGCTCATTAGCTGTAGCGCTAGCTTTGGTTAGCTGTAGGGCTGTCACTTTTTACTGGGAATTGGGTATCATTTGTAAAATCATATTTGTAAAAATCTGTATAGCTCTAAGTTGCTATCAGGGTTGCCTACTGGCGAATTGTTTGTGCAAAATGGAGAAAACTAGCTAGCAGTGAAATAATGTGTAGAAGTATTTTGGATCTTATACCACAGGCGGAAAAATGTGCTTGGTGACTCCGGAAAAAGCTAATTTTGTAATGTTAGCTTGTCGCTCAGCGGAAGCACAACGAAGAAAAGATGTTAAAGTATCTTAGATCAGGCCAAACTGATTTTAGTAAATTATGCATTAGTTCACTCAATTCAGTTCTTCCCAAACTAATTACATTTCTGATATTTTGTACAGCGTTCAACCAAAGCTTTAGTTTTATGCATTGTTCTTAGTTTATTCTACAGTTTTCCGTTTGATCACCAGAAGTAGACTAGTGTCATTGATTGGTTTTCGTCTGTCAGGGAGGAGCACCGAGGCACAGAAAATAGCATAATAGCATTAGCACCTAGCTTTAACCTGCTATGCTAACAGGTATGACGCTCAGCTAACTAGCCAAGTAGCTGGACCTTGCAAATTATTATTTAAACAATCTGAAAGTTTGGTTTAGGCAACATAACTGCTCCCGACGTGGCAAAGAAAAGCAGAAATACGGCAGTAAAACCTGAATACACCACAAGAGCAAAGATATCCGAAACCTTCTCAAACATGGTGGTGGAGTTCATTTCATTTCATTTTAGCCGTCCTCTTAATCAATACAAATATTCGGTGACACTTTATATTAAGCCAGTAGTTTATTTTTATATCACTTTTTACAGAAAGTCGGTGTGGTTGACAAAGGTTCGGTTTCCCTGATGGATGTCACGATGACGATTTAAAAATGGCCCGAAATAGAGATGCAGCAGATTTTTCGAAATCCTTTAATTTTGGTCCTTTTTTCAATGTTGACTGACAATAAAGGCGATAAAAGCTACAAGAAGTAGAAAACTTAATATAAAGTGTTACCATGTTCGATTCAGCTGTCAGCATTTTGGAGAGTTTTTTTTTTATTATTTGTTTTGAAGTGAATCCATCATAGCAAAAATATGACGGCCATAAATCTACGATAACACGATGCAGACCAAGATCACATAACTGCACGAGAACTTCAAACTGGGAATCTGGAGAAATTAAAACAGCGCTGACAACTGAGCGACTCGATTACCGTCACATGAACGACAGGAGGTTGCTCCGGTGAGCTAGCTTCCTGACATTAGCTAACTGCATGCTAATATGATTCTGGTGTGGGCTTTTAAAAGGAGTTGCAGGTCTGTTCAGGGTGTTGAAAGCTACTTGGCAAAAACAACAAACTGGGACTCTAAAAGCTCCACTTGGTCAACTTGTATAACTTGTTTTTTCGGCGCTCTGTTACAGCGAATATCGTCTGATCTCTGACTTTCTCGTATCTGATCTGGGGATCTTTCTGACTGAGACCTTCGTCAACTAACGTTACTCGTAAAGGACTTTTTCAGCAAGATGGCATTTAAATTTGCATGAATCGTCGTAGCCGAAAGCAGAAAAACATATCACAAACCCTTATTTCCTGAGGCTTTTAAGAGTCAATGATGCCGTTGGCGCGGCGAGGTCCAATCATCCCACATGAAGCTAATTTCTCCAGACACATCATCGTTTGAGCCGGCGGTGTGGCTGCGACTACGAACAGACAAACACAACGGGAGTGAAGCGTTTCCTTTCAAAACTAATTTTAACCATTTGATGAAAAATAAAATTTTAAAAAAGAAAACTAACTAAAACCTGCAAAGCTCCGGTCTGCAAATGTGACTTCAAGTTCCTCGAGCGCACTTCCAGCAACGACAAATCAAGCTAATTTTTTTCCGTTCTGTTGCAAACAGGTTTTTTGTCTTTTTCAGTTGGTGCGTCTGAAGTTTGGCGGATTTCCTTATCGAGGTTTGAATGTTGGTGCGTGTCATGTAAAGCTTCATGTTGTGTGGACATGAGCTACTTGCTAAGTTTTGGTCTGACAGAAGAATGTGAGGCAGGAGTTGGCGTCCCGTCAGAGTTTAATCAGCAGCTGGTTTGGATTCTTCTGAGACTCAAACACATGGACCTGAAAAACCTGAAAGAGTCTGAACTAAGAACACAGAACAGCTGTTCTTCCAACAGTCTTTGGTGGGAAATGATGTACAATCCACAGTCATTACAGTGTAATGAGCCAAAACAGATGTGTAGTTGAAATAAATTGTTGAAGCTGGTAGTCCAGGTCTTGGTTTAATCCGGATTAGTCTGGAGGTCTCGGTCTCTGTGGTTCGTCCTCTGGCTTCGCTCTGTTTTGTTGTTCCTGGATTTTAGTTCGTTGCGGGGGCAAAGATCCAACACACAGGTCTTCCTTGTCTTTGTCTTCCATATCTAACGAGCAGATCCTCTCCGTTAAGGACTCAGGTGAAGTGGGGCATCCGGCTGCAGGTTCTGGAAGAGACGGAACGTCAAGTTTTAGAGCAAAGTTTGTCTTTTCTTTCTTCACGTTTACTGAACAGAGAAAACAAGCAAGAACATCCAAACAGACAAAAGAAAGAGACCCTTTGGGAAATGATGATGATCACACGCTGAACACAAAACCCCATTAAAGCCAGCAACCTGGCTTCACAGGATGCTGCTGCAGCCTAAACCTGGAGCCTGGAGGTCGAAGGTGGTGTGAGGTCACCTGTCGAGAACTGAAAGGCTTGGTCAAAGTTTTCCTGCTTCACGCTTCAAGTCAGCGTCAGACTCTTTAAAAGTTCAGCCACCATCTTTCCTGAAGCCGAACAAAAGCTTTGACTTGATGAAGCATAATACCATGAACCCTGCCTCGGTTACCCAGAGCAGACTTTGAACTGCAGACTATAAGACGAGTCCACTTATCCTTCAACGTCTGGAGACGACGTGAAACAGATTCTGAGTCTTTTCTTTGGTAAAGTGAAACCTGAAGGAAACGTCCTCTGGAAGTCACGTTCCTCATGTTTTGCCTTTTCATGGACATCAATGTTGAGCATGAAAGAGCTCGTCCATCGAACGTGTTCAGGATGAACTGAGCACGTCAGTTTGCAACGAATGAACGTGATCATGAGCATCGTTAACACCTGCGAGAGTTAACGAGTCTAAAGATTTTTATGCAAATTGTGCCCGATGTGTCTGAAAAAACAAGTCTTCAAGTCAAGCTTCTTGGGAAACACGTGCTGTTTTCAGCTTTGTGACGATGCATTTTCAGCTGATCCAAGAGGCTTTTTAAAGAGTTCATTGAGCTGAAGAAGAGAAGGGAACACTTCATCCTTCAGCTCAGCACGAACATACAGCATCAGCACAGCTGGAGATACGAGCTTTTCACTGGACAGGAAGGAGATGAAGAGTAACTAAAGCTGAAAAATGGATATTCATGCAGATTCTCAGCTGCCGACAGATGATTTGCCTCCACAGTAAAGATGTCAAAGATGACGTCGACTCAAAGTTAAACTGGAACCATTAAACCCCGTTCAGCACTTCAAACTACCCATAATGCATCACTGTCAGTACAGCCAGTGTTACAGCAAAACTCTCCACAGTCAAACAGAATGAACACGATTGTGTCGTCCAATAAAGTTTTCAAACTTTGCTGAAAAAATATGTAAAATTTGTTGACAGCAAACATTTTGAAGCTGTTTGGTTTGAGCAGTTTTCTGATCCAGTGGATCAAAAATGTGATCTGACCAGAGAAAAACATCTGCTGAATATGAACAGTTCGGGTTAAACAGTGTCTGGAGGCTGCTGAATTAAGTCTTGATGAAATTCGATTGATTGATTGAGCGTTGGCAGCGAGTCGGCCGACAAACTGAAGCCTGATCACTTTTATTTTGACCCGTTCAGCTCTGGAGTCAGTGTGATGAAGGAGGACCGAGCAGCGGTCAACAACACGAACTGAGCGAAACCTCGTCCGTCAACCTGAAGTCCTGCTCACGTCACCCACGGCGGCCTGAGCTGGTTAGCCAGCGAAGACTGATCTAGTGTCTGATCGTTATGTGATACTGAGCTGCAGTCCTCTTCAGTGTGTTTCACGATAAACGTATTTCGCGTTTTGTGATCGGATGTTTCTGCTGCGTTAACTCTCCGTCTTCCTGCTTTCTAAGCGGCCGCTGCGATTTTGGTGATGTGGGGTTCAGCATTCCTCCATGCAACATAAGCCATATTTACCGCTTACGTGGCCTTTGCTACTTTTGTGCGCTTCATCCTTTTCCTCCTCATGAGGGTCACCTGAGGCCTCTTCAACCCCGCGATCAGCAGCAGCAACCTGGGCCGCGACTTGGTGAGCCAGCTTCTCAGTAGCGTCCCCTTGGGAAACCTGCAGGAACGACAGCAACAGCAGCCAGTTAAAGCCAGGACGGACCAGGACCTTTACACACCGTCTGCTCGTTAGTCAGTTATTGTTTGGTCTGTTACCATGGTGACACAAAGCCTTTGTAGACACCAGTCCGACATTTCAGGAGATGTTACAACGTTCCAGCAGAGCACACACGTAAAACTCAAACATTCAGAAAAACCTTTTTAACCACACTGACGGCTCCAAAACTGGACAGCCCACCATTTTGGTTCACACGGAAATATCTCAGCGACGGCTGGATGGATTGTCATGAAATGTGGTTCAGATGTTTGTGATGATCCTCCGACTTTTCCTGCAGCGCCATCATCAGGACGACATGTTAATGTGTCCAAATACCTGCAGAGCTGAGGACATGCCCACCAGCCTCAGCTGTACTTTATCTTCAGAGCTGATAAGCTAATGCTAGCATGCTAAACTACGCTGATGAACGTGGTGAGAGTCGCATTATAGAGCTGAACTGACAGACCTGAACTTCTTCTTCTACTGTACAGCTGATGTTAGACTGACTGAAGGCTTACAGTGCACCTGTTCACCGTCTCACATTCATTAATTAAACTCAAGCAAAGTGATCATCTTCTCTGTATTCTGTCGATCACAGTTCAGTGATTTTCATAAGAGACGGAGAAGACTGGAAACCAGTGGCGAACTGGTCAGCAGTAAGTCTGCAGTCCATGAACTTCTTCAATAACTGTTCACCTGGTCTGTGTTCTGACCATGAACACCTGCTGCAGTGACAACTTCCTGTCCCACAGCCTCACGAGACAATAATATGAGAATAACAGGACACACTGGGACGTCAGGACGTCAGCACGGAAACCCTATTCATTCACATCAGCATTTCATTTTCTGCCCTGATCTGACAGCAAACCTTCAGGTGATACAAACTTGATTTGGACCAGAAGACAAAGGTGAGCAGTTAAATTATGAACCAACCACATTATGTAACTCAGCGGTTACTTTAACGAGTACAATGCTGACAAAACAGAAAACTACATGAATCTGGCAGTTATTTCCCCCGTTAACACCAGAAAGATGCCACCAAAACATCCTCGACCACGAGGTGACGTCACTGAAACGTCCAAAACCAAAACACATCCAGTGTCGTGTAAGTCAGGAGGAGCCTAAACCTCGAAGACCTGGAACCATCACAATGAATCTGTTAGTCTATAAAAAGGTTTTAGAGTTGTGAAAAATGTCCGGATGAGCTCGTTTGTTCGACCAACAACCAAAGACCAGAACACATCACTGACAGATGAAGCCGAGCAGAAAAGCCTCACATGATGCAAATATTCCTCTTTGACACCATATACTCATAAAATAAAGTGTCAGAACAACAGCAGAAAATGCAGATTTTTGCTTCCTCTCTTCACTTCATGTACGTGACCTTTTGTCGATGTCACTATTGTTACGATCTTTGAACTTTTAATCCGACGCCTTCTGGCCAATCACATCCACAGCTCAGCGAGAGCGAGGACCTCAGAGCAAACTCAGTCGTGAACTCTCAGCTCTGCTGCGGCACCGCCTTCCCCTCGCTCCATAAAGCCTGGATTAGAAAGCAGGACAGTACCTCAACAGTAACACTCCTCACCGAAGCACCATAGCAAAGTTTTTAGCCTTTCAGACGCTGCCTCGCATTCTTGACAAACAGCCGCGCTCTGCAACTCGGCGGCAGCTGCGACCTTTGTGTCTTTATACGAGTTGTGACCTGCTGAGCGCGATGGAAAACGGGAAAACCTCTCAATTGTTTGGACTTTGTGCTGTTCGAGCACACTGAAACCAGCCAGAGAGAAATCTAGCAACGTGTAGACGTGGAAGGGCCTTGCTGACGCCATTGTTGTGGCTCGTGGGGCTCGATGTTAAATGTACCGAGGGTAACATTGTTTGTGTGGCTGACCCTGCTCCCCCCTCCCCCGCAGCCCCTTTCATCCTCCTCATGTGATGAACTCCACGTTAGCTTTGTCTCCTCCTCGCTGCTCCTGCAGCTCTCAGATGCATCTTGACGTGTTGGTTTCTTCTCTTCCGTGTCAGGACAGCAGCCATCTTTAAGTTCTCTTCAGTTCTTCGGTTCCCTGACACATTTTTGTCCTCATGGTTTCTCCTGATTAGCTTTCCGTTGTCTCATCTTTAGTCTTCTCTTCTGGTTTTGTCTGATATTATTTTTGTTCTGCACTTTTAGTCGTTTTCTTGCAGTATCCTGGTCCTTCTGTTTCCTCCATTCCTTGGTAGTTTTCTCCTCTTCTTCCTTTTCTTTGCTGGTCCATCTAATCAAAGCAGTTTCACTAACTTACCTTCTTGCAGCTCTTTGAGTAAAAATCCTTGTTAGAAATCACACCTTCCTGCTTTAGCAGCTTTTCTTTCCTCTCGTTGTTTGACTCATCAGGTTCGGTCATCCAAGCTGTTTTTCCCTACACAAGCCTCCTCCTCCTCCTCCTCCTCCTCCTCCTCCTCAACAGCAGACATCTTTGTGTTTTCTGTTACTGACCGGTCGCCGACGTCCTTAGAGTCAGAGGAAGCAGGTAGCTTTGACATTGTCCTCGTCCGTCCGCCCTGCAGCAGCTAGCGAGAGGAGCTCACTCTTAATATCTGAGTCACCTAACAAACAAGCTGGCAGATCATCAGCAGCAACGTCACGAACGCTCCCTTCTGCATGAAAAGAACCATTCATCCCAAAACTTAGTAATCCAGGAGAGAACTTTATTTTCACAGACACTCACGTCAGAGAATAGAGGTACTACTAAGTTGTTTTTCAGTGCAGCAGAGCAAACTTTTAAAAGCAGATCAAGAACTTTACGGCACCGACAAACCAGAACACTTGCCTTAAATTCATCAAGAGTCCAAGTTCTGAAATATATCGAGTTTAAAAAAGGAACGAGGAGTCCCAGTCGATACTATCCACGTCCTCCATCACCTCCACTCTTCACCTCAGCACACAACTTAGCAGTACTCTACCTCCACTCGCTACCTCTGCACAAGGAACACAACAGAAAGCAGTCCTTACCAATTGACCCCACACATTTGTTAGGTTATGCCCCCGGCGTCCCTGCAGAGGCACATATATGATCCCCGCTGCAGTTTTTTCCTCTCGTACTAGAAGGTTCAGCCAGGACGCAAAAACAAATCTGCTAAATAATAGGAGGCCATGAACCGGCCGGGTGGGGCCTTTAAAAAGGAGGGTCCACTCAGCACTTCTGACTGCAAACGGCAACGGGTGATCCCAGGACACGCAGCCAATCCGGGGGCAGACTTCGCCTGTTGCCATGACGCCCAGCACCACCGGTATAAAAAGGTGGTGGTGGGTTTTGGAAAGTGAAGGAAGAGGTTTGTCCAACTGTCGCTGAGCCTGCAGAGCTGCTGCGCGTTCAACACCACAAAATCCAGCAGCAGTCAGAGTTCAGGCACATCCTCTCATCCAATGACTCTTTACTATCTTCTACATTAACATTGAAGACATCAGAACCATGAAAGATCACATGTTCACCCACATGTCTGATACTTTAGACCCAGCCGGCGTTCGCTCTGCTCACAGCTGAGCTTTGTCACAAGTTCATTTCCTTCAGACCATCGGTTGAGACCATCGTGGTCTTCAACCGGACAATGATCCAGAGCACACCTCCAGGCTCTGTGAGGGACCTGGTCTCCACAGTCACCTGACCTGAGGCCAGCTGAGGTGGTCTGAGATGAGCTGAGAGTCAGGCTGAAGGAACAGCAGCAGATACGAGGACGGCAGCAGAGAGCGAAGCTGCGTCAAAGCAAACAGTGACGACTGTCAAGAGTCTCAACTGTCAGACGACTTTTCTTTTGTTCAGCACTTCGCTTTCTTCATAAATCCACGTGTTCTTTCATGGTTTCGATGTCGAGCCTTCACAGCGTGAGGCACGGGTCCAGCTCATGTCTGCATCAACATGAACACTGGCATCGCAGCACTGAAATACACAGAATGAACAAAACATACAAAAGTACCCATTTCTCTCATAAACGTTGGAAAAACATGGCCACCATAATCTCACTTGTCAAAGTGTTCGCGCTCGTCGGGTCAGGAATGAACTAAAATCTGAAGGGCCACGTTGGCTGGTGCAGGTGGGCGTGGCCTCCGAACAAACCTGACCAGGTGTTCCCTCCTGAACATTCACAGAGGAGGAGGAGGAACAAATGGAGGCGCTTTGAACGTGCAGGTACTGAAAAGCTTTGTGATGACGAGGTGAAGGTGTCCGTTAAGGTGTCCTGTTGAGAGCGAAAGGGCTTGAACCCAAATATATTCATCATGAGGATTTCATTTTATTCTTCTGTGTGGTGAATGTCTTTCAGTATTTTCCATCCAAAGATAAATTAATTTCATCAACACAACGCGTGTTTATTTGACCAGAAGGTTTGAAGCACTAGTCTAAATCGCTGCCTCAGCATGTCAGACAGCTTCTCTTCGTGCAGCTCTGTGAAGCTCTGCAGGTGTTTCTATCAGGACACGTCAGGACTTCTCTGGAAAGTCTTTCCTCAGACTGACTGCAGAGGCGAAGAATCCTCAAAGGAACGGCTCTGCATGAAGAATAATGCCGCGATGCTTCATCGCAGATATATCCTGGACTTGTTTAAGACGTCTGACAGGTGGATGAGCGTCTGAGGAGATCCAGAGCTGCACCACAGAGGTCTGAGCGGTAAAAGCCTCCGGAGCCGATTCAGAGACAGAGGGACTGTAGTCATCCGTCAAAGTGTGGAAGGATTTCAGGTTTCCTCTCACATGCAGCTCGCCATCATCCCTCGCTCACACCAGACCTCCACAGGATCCTGACCCTCCACCTGTAATTCACGTTTCAGCCACAAGGCGGCTCGACTTTCAGCTCAACGTCATGAACTGTGGTTCAAAGATAATTCAGGTTTAGAAAAACTTCTACTGAGTTTTAAACGTCGTATTCAGAGTCAAGAGACTCACCATGGACCGTTTAAAGGACAAGGATGAAGACGGCTGCGGCAGATTTGTCCGCAGAGACATCCTCTTCATCATTCCTCACTTTCTTCTCTCAAACATGCTGCCTACATTACCCACAATGCAACACCATCAAGAGTTCAGTCAGAGATTGGTGTGTGTTACGCTGATGTAGCCTGAAGCTACAGCCAATGAGCTGCAGCTACAGGGGTCAGGTGCGCTCACACCAAACACCTGGAAACACCTTGACACACCTGTCCAGGCGTAGGGTTAGGGTCACCCTGGACAGGGTTAGGGTTAGGGTGACCCTAACCCTAGGGTAAACCCTAGTTTGCAGGCGACGTAGAGCTGAAACGAATAAAAGCTGTCGAGTTCAGAAACTGACAGAGGCGTAGGGTTAGGGTCACCCTGGACAGGGTTAGGGTTTGGGTCACCCTGGTCTGCTGCGGCGGAAAGCAACCAGGATGGGTTAAAGGCGGAGGACAAGTTTCACCAATTTGCATGGCGTGTGTGTGCATGGATGTAATTGTGTGACGAATAAAGGGGACTGTTTCAGCTCTACGTCGCCTGCAAACTAGGGTTTACCCTAGGGTTAGGGTCACCCTGGACAGGGTTAGGGTTAGGGTCACCCTAACCCTAACCCTGTCCAGGGTGACCCTAACCCTACGCCTCTGTCAGTTTCTGAACTCGACAGCTTTTATTCGTTTCAGCTCGACGTCGCCTGCAAACTGCATGCAAACATGAAACAAATCATCTTAACGAGGTTTATTACAACACGTGATCAGCTGAGTTTTTCATACTCACCAGCGTAGAGGCTGACATCAGGAAACACCTGAAGGCTGCTGACGATGAAGATTTCAGGTCCTTCATGGAAACGCTGTAACAGTACTGCGGTCAAAATGTTTCAGGTTCATGTGGTGTAAGAATCAGCAGAAAAAGTACTTTAAAAAAATGTATCACAAGTACTAAATCAGACCCACCAGAGTTAAATTATTTACACATCACATGTTCTTCTTCCTCTTTTTAAACGTGTGTTAAACTGTTTGGTAGTTCATCTTTAACCATGCACCAAATGATGAAATGAATGTTTAGTTTGGAACGTCTGTGAAGGAGCGGCCACAGCAGAAAGTACAAAAGTCTACAGCTGCAACTCATTTATCAACTATTAATCAGCAAGTATTCTGATAATCGATTGATTAGACTCTGATCAGCTCTGATTTCAGCTTCTGTAAGTGTGAAAACTGTCCTTCCTCTGTCCTCTCTGACAGTAAACTGAACGTCTTTGGGTTGAGGACAAAACAAAGAAAAGACGTCGACCTTCAGCAGGAAAAACCTTCAGAACTGCAGTTTCTTTTGTATTTGTACTCGTGTTTAATGTTCAGTGGACGTTGACTTGTTTCAGAGGATAAAACCTGACTGCGGTCTGCTCTGTAGGGGGCGCTGTGGTGTCAGGAGAGGGCAGAGAGCTGCAGAGGAGGAGGAGGAGGAGGAGGAGGAGGCTGTGCAGGCATGTTTAGTCTCAGATTCAGAGGATCGCCCTGCTGTTTGTTCACTGCTGCAGAGATCAACCTGGAGGAAGACAGGAGGGGGGAGGACGGCTGGCACTGCAATGCAGAACATCAAATGAGGAGGAGGAGGAGGAGGAGGAGGGAGGAGGAGGAGGAAGGAGGGAATTTGGCAAAGGCTTGAAATGAGGAGAGAGCTTTGGAGGTTTGGAGGCAGCAGAGAGGACACAGAGGCCCTCATGTGGCCATTAACGAGTCAACAGTTCAGTGGAAACATTTATTTTCTCATTTAGAGCAAATGACGTCGCTGCAGTTTGAGAAGCAGAGAAGAAGAAGAAGAAGAAGAAGAAGAAGAAGAAGAAGAAGAAGAAGAAGAAGA
>JBBMOE010000023.1:9212609-9233546 GCA_037975065.1 Chaetodon trifasciatus | reverse complement strand
GTGTGTGTGTGTGTGTGTGTGTGTGTGTGTGTGTGTGTGTGTGTGTGAGACAAGAAGAATGAGCAGAAAAGGAAGAAAAAAAAAACACGATGACATGATCCTGATGAGAGAAAATCCTGTTTGATTCATCGTTAAAATCATCAATCCTCACTGGACCATGACCACACCCAGTGCTGCTTTCTGATTGGCTGGCAGGCGGACAGACAAAAACAGCTGAACCAATCAGAGCTCAGGGTACGATGCAGCTCACTCTCAGGCTCATGTTGTTTACCTGCGTTAACGCTCAGACGCATTATTGATCTCATCCCGCTGCGGAGCATCAGTCTGCTCTGATTGGTCAGTTCACACAGGCCTGAACAGGTGCTTTGAACCGGAGAACACCTGAGCGCACCTGACACCTGCAGCCTGAACCTCACTGGCTGCTGGTTTGATCTGAACTGAGGAAGCAGATCAGTGAGGGAACGAACGAAGACACAAAGAGTACAAAGTATAAAATCATTTATTGTTGGTTTTTTATAAATACTCTTTGTGCTGATACAGTTTTCATTCCTGACAATAAGTGAAGGACAGAGATGAGAATAAATATCTGTGGTTACAAGTTTCCTCTCAAGCTTCTCCTCCAAAGCTGTGAGTTTCAAAGACAGTGCGTACGCGATATCGAATAAGACGCTGGAGCCATTTTAACACTGAGGTGCTCTTCATGCGCAGACGGCGGCCGTTACAAACACGAGACCACACGAGGTCGGAAAGTTTACAGAGAACCAAGCCTGAAGTCCCTGAAGCGGCGAGCCAAAGCCCGGCTCAGGAGACACCAGCGTCATGCAGAGACGACAGACGACCAAAGTGCATCAGTGCCGACGGCGGCGGAGCTCAGGGGACGGCGTGAAAGGACCGCGAGCGCCAAACGGCCTCTCATCCAAACAGCATACATGGCAATAATTGCATATTATGAGGCTATATTATATCACAGTACACAGAAGACACGACATACCAAAGTCAAGACGAACGAACATCTCAGATTATCCTCCTCTCAGGCTGCGTTTCCTCTGATTGGCCGGAATGAACGACATTCAACATCGGACTGTTGGGCCGATACGACGCTTCAGCCGATGAACGGGTTCCTGTTTGTGTTTGTGCTACATTCAGCGGTTTGTTTGTGCAGGCGTGTTCCTGCACAAACAAACCGCCACAGACTTCACGTCATCGCGTTGGAAACACTGGACACCAGTTCAGCTCTGAGACCACTCCACTGTTCTGAGGTCAGTCTGAGTCTCAGAACGAACGAGATACCGATGGTTCAGCTTTGATGTGTTTGGGAGTGTGTTACCTTGATTGACAGCTGTCTCAGCCTATCACACTCGGCCGTGATGGTGACCGCTCATCTGTTCTCAGCCCTTTGGCCATGTTGGATTTTCAGTCAGCGGCTGACAAAGATGGTGACGAGAAGTAAACCCAAACTCCAGGTTTCTTCAGAAAACCTGCGAGAAACTTCAGAGACAACTGGACAAAAGTTTAGAAGACCGTGGAGTCGTTCGGCCGTGACCAGCGCGCGTTGAGCTCGGCGTGAAACGGCGTGGACGAGCTCAGCTCTGACGTTTATTATTGCTGATCGTTTGCATGCTTTGAGCGTCTGACGGACTCTCGAGCCGGAAGTTTGGTCACATCGGAAGCTTGTATGTGGACCGGTGACTCCTGTGTGACGACCGCCTGCAGACCATGATGCATCTCTGGTGGAGAAGTTCTTACTCCAGCAGAAAAGGTGACTGTGGTGATTCCAATAAGAAGAACTGATTTTGGACTGAAATGCTGCTGCAATAAAGGGAAAGCATTCGTGTCAGAAACTTCGACTGAGGCACAGATGAAGACGTCAGAGCTGAAACCAAAGCGAGAACAGGCGAGCTGCATAGACAGAGGGATGTAACCGAGCCAATCACAGCTCTCCTGGGAGCTTATTGGCTGCTGTGACCTCCAGCTAAACAACCTGCGAGCGAGTGGCAGCAACGTCTTCGTCGGTACACCTGACTGAACAAATGACAACGGATCAACAGTCGCTGCTGTCGGCTTCAGGAGGGGAAACGAGCACGGTGGCACGGTGGTAACACTGCCGCCTCACAGCTAGAAGGTCCCGGTTCGAATCCCGCTGTGGGCGCTGTGGGCGTGTCCTCCACCATGCCTTCAGTGCCTGCTGCTCGAGGAAAAAGGGCCTTTCTGTGTGGAGTTTGCATGTTCTCCCCGTGTTCACCTGGAGTAAAAAAAAACACTAAAAACATGCAAGAAGATCACCACCTGACCAGTGGCGACGAAAGAGGTTGGGTCCCCGGCGCCAGTCAGATGGCGGCCCACCGCTCCTGGTCTGCCGCGGCGGAAAGCAACCAGGATGGGTTAAAGGCGGAGGACAATTTGCATGGCGCGCGTGTGCATGGATGTAATTGTGTGACGAATAAAGGGGACTGTCCCTCCGATTCTTCTTCCGTCCTTCAGATCCAACAGCGACGCACTGAACCAAACTCATCAAACCAAAGAAAGACAAAGGTCTGAGAGGAAATACGTCGTCTCTGCCAGAAGACGCCTGACTGACGTTCACCGACACAGCGCTGCCAATACCCCAAACACACATCGGCGACTTTGGACGGGTTAGTCCGAGCAGGTTTTCTGCTAAATAAATGAAACTTCATTCAGTCGGTGTGACGGACTGAAACGTTCAGGCTCTGAAGGTCACATCACTGTCTACAGTATCCTACAATTAAAAATGTCCTCTACAGTCCTCCAGTAGGACCGCGGGTGTGTACTGCAGACAAGCTCACCAGCGTCATGGACTGACGGTCGCCCCCCCACTGTGACGGTCTCTGCTGATCCTGGACAGGGAGTGCAGGCGGGAGTTTGACGTGAAGGTGTTTCCATTCATCACAGTTCTCCATGAAGGACAGAAACCAGTGAACTGGTTTCTGTCCTTCATGGAGAACTGTGACGGTGTAAGACCGTCTCTGTATCTGGACCCAGAAAGACCCTTTAAAGCAGGAGTGCAGAGCACCTGGAGGAGGTCGAGTTCACGCCGTGGTCAGATCTCAGAGAATAAATAACATCTGTACAGTCTGGACACCGAGCCTGAATGAACCAATTTAGAGACAAATGTCGGCCAGATCGGTTGTTTGTTTGAAACACTTTGACGTCTCAACACGAGATCCATTTCCTGAACCTTCTATCTGGAGGACGGTTGGGTGGATTTCTGGCAGGTTGGGAGTTTTGCTTGTCTGTCTGCAGTTTGAGCTGCTTCGAGAAAGAAATACGGTAAAATTTTAACTGAAGCATCTCTTAAAACCATTTGGATTGAAGCGTATAGTCGAGCTAAAACAAACATCCAACATGTGGGACCCTCCACTCTGAAGTAATCAGATTACTGTTGTGTTCCTTCGGATGTGTCGAGCTCCACTCAGAGCTGAAAACTCATCAGCATGGAAACAAGCACACGCTGATTTTTTTTCTAAAAACTAAAAATCTGAACTAAAAACGTTAAACATGAACATCAGACTCGTGAGGTGCCTCATCATCACTGCTGAATTTCTCACATTCATTCTGGATGTAAAGTCACTGAAGTCCACACAGTGTTTAGTCTGCATCAAGGTCTCCACATTCTGTCAACTTCTCCGTAATGAAGTCAAACTTCTCAGAGGAAAACGGTGCTAACGTCGGTTAATCTGGTCAGCTGGCTTCTCACACGGACCCAAACCGACGACCCTCAGCTGAACGTCTGGTCCGCAACGTCCTTCAACGGGTTCACCGGCCTCCTGCTTGGACTGAACGTCCGTCTTTTGATTGACACACTTAACAACCAATCACAGAGCATTGTTTTGATATGATGTCATGCAGCAGTCAAACAGACTCTGTGGACCAGACCTCATGAAACCGGGCCAAAGCTACCAAAACGACCCTTCACATGGCTTCCTTCATCACAAAGTCCACTTAAAACAACAACGTTAAAGCCATCTGTTATTATTGCAGATAACATCTGAAGGTCTGAAGGCTCGAAACCCTCCTGAGGACCAAAGGTGCCATTGTGACTGCCATGACTGTCTGTAGTCTCTGATCTGATGATCAGCCTCATCCTCAGTCCAGTTTGACGTCATTTCAGTCTGTAGCGTCTCGCGGAGCGATGCGACGAACGTAACAAAGTGCTTTCATAATCATCATCGACCGCCATCAGAACAGCTTCACACCGCAGCCAGAAGCTCTTCTGATATCTGGAGGCCGAATGGGTCGAGTTCAATTCCCACAAACTGACTCCATGTCCCGTTTAGGAGAAGCTGTCCTTATCGGAGTCTGGGGAAGGAGGCCGTGAGATCTCGAAGAAGGAGCCCGATGACTTCCTGGACTTGAGAAGTCGCAGCATCTCAGCCAGCTGACCCTCCAGCGCCGCCATGCGACTGTTCAGAGAGCTGATGTCTCCTCTCAGTTCTTGCTTCAGCTCGATGAACGAGGCTTGCATGCTCTGCTCCGGTATCGGACAGAAGACCCTCTTCTCGTCAGACTGGACGGGGCTTTGCTCCTGCGGTGTTCTGGTGCCGCCGACGTTGTCCAAACGGAGGTCGCTCTTTGTGATGCCGCTGTCGCAGGAGTCGGTTTTCTTGAGGGACGTCTCGTCGTGAGACTTAGTTCTATCAGGCAGCGTCTCCATGGACTCGGCCTTAGAGACGCTGCTCCACGACTCGGCCTTCACGACCGACTCCTTGAACCGTCCCCAGCCTTTCGCCTTGGGCGGCTCTGCCGATTTGCAGCCGACCAGGTTTCCATTTTGGGTGGCGGGAGCGTGGAGCATGACTCGGCTGGAGGTCCTGGACGAAGACGATGCCGTGGATGTTGAGGAGGTGGTGGGTGTGGCTGAGCTCTCCGTCACCATGACTATACTGGTGGAGGCCAGGACCTCTGGACCTCTGGGCGGCTCCAGGGTAACAACTCCTTTCTCCACGTCACCGGCGCCCTGAGTGACCCGCTCGCTGGCCAGCCGGGCTTCCCTCTGCTGCCGGAAACGCTGGAAGAGTCGTCGGACTGGATGATCGGGGGGGAGGTTCAGAGGAGCCTCATTCTTCCTCTTCAACATTTCCTCCTCCTCACGTTTCACATCACTGATCTTCCGGAACACGATCTGTAAAAAAAAAAAAGGAAACCAGAGAAAGCATCAGAACGGTCGTCAAACAAACGTCTTCACTTAGTTTGTGCTGGAGGAGCGACTTTCTGTGACCTGAGCGTGACCTGTGCAGGTGATTCTTCTGACAGAACCCAAAACGGACGCACGTTGTGTCCTTCACGCAGCGGAGGACAGAGGGAGGACGTGTGTTTGTAGACATGTAAGAGAGCGTCCGTGAGATGAAGACAGCAGAACTTAAACCGTCCGGTGGAGTCAGATGGCTGAAGTCCATCGGTGCGAATCTCTGACGTCAAGTTCAAAAACATTACGTTCACATTGTTTAAAAGGTACATTCTCACTAACGGAGCCCTGAGTGATCTGAACCACATCTGGACCAGAACCACCCAGACCCTCAGGCCATCCATCAAACCTGCATGATCAGCGTCAAATGGAGGCCTCACAGCTGAGACCGTGTGGACTGAGCATCTTCAGACAAGTCACTCATTAAAGAAGCACCTCTGAGCCACACACAGCTGTGGGATGATCTCGTATTTAAATATGGTTTCAGTCTCTTTGAGTATTGCTTTGATTATCTTTGAGTTTCGATGGTGAGCGCACACACACGCCTCCGCATCGAAGGTCACGACTGAAGAAGCAGAAGCACCAGAGGGTCTTTGGTTTTACTGTTTTATTATCTAGACACAAGAACGAGGCTTTTGATCTTTTCTAAGACTCCTCACAGCTCCACGTCGTGATTATTTTAAAGACATCTGATCTTGTGAAATTCAATTAATGCACTTTGTCTCGACACATGTCCTCTCGGGGTCACGGGCAGTCGACCCTTTCAGTCGTCCAGGTGTGAAGGCGTGTTGGACAGAAAGGCGCATATAAAACAGCGGTGCGGCCCTTTCTTCTCCCGACGCAGCAGCAGGCGTGTCGCTCGTCCAGGTGTGTTCATGTCCTCGCTCCAGGCTGCAGGCGCTGCAGGAAGTGAAAGTCGTGTTACGGCTGACCTGTGAATCGATGACGAACGACTTTAACGCACATTAACGGCGTCGGCTACATGTGACCTGCTGAGCGTCTTCATTTTGCGGCGACGGCGAGGCCTCTCCTCAGCGATGTCATCAGCATGTCGAGCCCTGAGCCAATCGTTGAGCTCCTGACCTGCTGAAATTGGATCGTATGGGCGAAGCAGCTGCAGCTGGACGGTTCTATCAGAGAGCTCAGAGGTGATGAGAACAGAGGAACGCAGAACGTGAGAGAACTGCTGATGTTCCTCTGATGCAAGCGCAGTATATCAGACTGCTGCGGTCGGTGTCCTGCAGGCGGAGGCTGCGGGCTGTGCTGCGTTCAACAGCAAACATGCTTATAGTGCTCAGTTACTACAACCTGCAACCTGCAGTAATGATGGTTCACTCAGACGCTCTGTAGATCAGCAGGATCCAGATCCTTCAGCCGCTCTGGACCCTCTTCTACAAGACATTCACATTCTCTCTCCACCTTCAGAAACGGGCGTAGTCGCTCTGCTTCTGACTCTAATGGCTACATCAGTTTTACGCTACTACTCACTGCATTAAGGTGTTTCGAGTGCTTTGAAAGGCGACCGCGAATAAAAGGATTATTATCGTTAAAGCTGCATTCGCGGGTCGATCCGTTTCAATCTGTGAGCACGTTTGGCAGCAGAGCCGACTGTGGTCCACCTGAGACCACCTTCTTCAAACAGCTGGAGATGCTGAAGACCAGAAAGTGTTTCTGAGAGTCAGTCTTCATGTCCCTCAAACAGCTCGTCTTCAGGCTTCATCTCCCTCAAACAGCTCGTCAGCTGTGTCAGAGCTGTGTCTATTTCCTGCTGTTGCTGCTTCACATTAAAAGCTTTCCACTGGCAAATGAGCAGCAGGCTTTTATTGTGAAGCAGCAGGAAATGCAGTGTGTTTACTGACGTTTGCATCTGTCCACATTAAATAAACAGCCAGTGATTCAACAAAGTGTTCAAATGTCTTATTTTTTCTTGATAGGACAGCAGTGAAACCTCCTGAAGACAAAGTGAAAAAGTGAAACCACATCATGTTTTCATCCTGTCACAGAGATCATGAGATCATAAAGCTCCTGTTAAAGCGCGATGAGGTCGGTTGTGTCTGTGCTGTGATGCAGCTCTCAGCTGATGGCGGCGGGTTTGGAGGTGAGAGCCGCCGGCAGGTCGTTTCTCTTCTCGGCCTCATTATTGCACAGCCAAGCAGAACAGGACACGATGGCTTTCACATCGATTTACAGCAGAGAGGGGCAGAGGCCGAGAGAGCGGCCCACGGCCGGCATCACAGTGTTTTATAAAGCGTCGTAAGTCAAGCTCTGCTCGTTTGTTTTCAGCCCGACACACAGTCTCTTCAAACTGGTGAAGAGGCGTAAGCGTTCAGTCTGAGGAAGCAGTTTCCTCCTGAAAACAGTGACCAACATCAGTGTGAGCAGCCATTCAGAGAGGGGGGGGGAGGCTGCATTCACACCCCGCCGGGGGCCGAGAGGGGCCATTAACAGTCTGAGCACAGGACAGAAGACAGCATGATAAAATGGAGGGCGAGTGAGGGGGCATGAGGTGCGCGGACCGCTGACCGAGTCAGAAGCTTTGAGCAGTGAAGCTCGTCGCTGGTGACGAGAGCTCAGCTCACAGCGCGTTACGTCTTCATTAACGGCTCGTTAAAGGACGAAAGCCACAAAAACAGTCGCATTTAGTGTCTGCTGAGGCGCTGACCTCATGAACGGAGCGTTTACTGCAGACCTGAGCGAGACTTTTGGACCACAAACACACCAATCAGCTGACTGTCAGGCTGTGCGAACGGTGACGCGTTCACTTACCGACGTACACTCTGAAGCACATTTAAACGGTGACGCGTTCACTTACCGACGTACACACTGAAGCACATTTAAACGGTCTACTTCAGACATAAATCCAGAAGAACTCGTCACAGCTCAGCAGCAGCTCAAACTCCAACATGCTCCTCAGCTTCAACACAAGCTGAACATTAAAACCTTCATGAAGGAGGATTTACTGCTGCACTACGTCAGGTGAGCCAGATGTACCTAATAAACTGGACATTTGTTGCACCTGTGTTTTACTGTGATACTCAACATTCACTGTGGACGACGTGACAGGACGAGTTAGTGGTCAGACGGAGGTCAAGTGTGATGAACGGAAGTGGATTTATGTCCCTGTGACACGAGCAGGAGGTCTGCGTGAGTTTATGGATCACTGATGAAATCTGTAAATCAGTGCATTGATTGCTGCTGTTTCGATCGATAGAAGATCTGATTAAATCGACCTCTCTGCGCTCAAGGACTCGTTAACTCCTGCTGCTGCTCCTGACAGAGAAGAAGAACTTTAATCTACACGTTTCCGTCTTTAGCATTAGCATTAAGCTAGCAGTGCCGGTCAGGATCATTTGACTGGAACCGTGTTTGGTTTAACATCAGCTGGCCTCATTAATGTGATGATGATGATGATGATGATGATGATGAGAGCATCCAGGGAAACAGGATGGAGGGAAGGGCCGCCACGATCAGGTGACCGTCCAGCGAACTTTGTTGAGGTGAGTTTTGAAGGTGACTGGTGTGTTTTGTCTTCAGTCTAAATAAGCTGACTTTCAGTGTTTGGACTGCAGCACCGGTGGAGGCGTGAACGCAGCGCCTGTCATCATCCGCCTCCACACTGCTGGCTTTCCTCCCGTCACACCTGCTCTGTGGAGGACGAGCTGAGAGCGAAGCAGCCGTCGGTGTGAACACACACAGCGACTCGCGCACAAACACACCTTCGTGTTCCCCCGTGCTGTTTTTGTGCCTTTGCTCTGATTTTAGGAGCATTTTGGTGTTTGACTGAGTCCAAAGTTACTTCTTTGAGTCAGACCTCCGTCCACAGAGCGATGACGGCTGCTGCTGATTCCTGCAGTAAACGCAGGTTTTAATAAAACAAAGGTCGACCTCAGTGAGCTGTGCAGGCGTGCAGGCGTGCAGGTGAGCCGACTCACCCTCTTCCTCAGGTTGTAGGTGAGCAGCAGGTTTCTGGCGAAGTGGTTTGCGAAGGCGGAATAAAACTCCAGAACTTTCTGCAGCGCGTCTCGTTTGATGATGTGGAGGTCGCAGTAGGTCAGCGCTCGCACGTTAGCGCAGGACTGAGCCAGCGTCATCTCCTTCCAGAACACGTCGCCAAAGACATCACCTTTACCTGCAGACACAGGCAGACAGACAGGTTACAGACAGACAGACAGACAGGTTACAGACAGACAGACAGACAGACAGACAGGTTACAGACAGACAGACAGACAGGTTACAGACAGGCAGACAGACAGACAGACAGACAGACAGGTTACAGACAGACAGACAAACAGACAGGTTACAGACAGACAGACAGACAGACAGGTTACAGACAGACAGACAAACAGACAGGTTACAGACAGACAGACAGACAGACAGACAGACAGACAGGTTACAGACAGACAGATGTGTGGAGTCCAAACGTCCTCACACTCTGAAGCTGCTGTCTGATGCAAGCTAACACTCACAGGTGTGTTCACCTTCAGGTGGAAACAGGTGAGTGTTACTGTGCTGCTTGCTGCCAGCTGATTGGTGCAAACAGCCGGCAGCTGTAACTTCATAAATACAGAAAGTTTAAAAGTCAAACACGACTAATAAAGAGTTCAAAAAGTGAGACTCTTTGGTGAGAAAAGTGTTTTTCCTGTCAGGCGTTCTGGCTTCAAACAAAGAAGAAAAAGTGAAACCTGGTTTGTGTTTCAAACAGGTGAAATAAAATGTGTGTTTTTCTGACATTAGAGTCAAGTTTAGTGTCGCTGTTCGTCTTCACCTGTGGAGAAACGCAGCAGACACACCTGTGCACACCTGTGCCGCCGATGAAGAGTGAAGAAGAGCTCTGACAGACTGCTGCTGCTCAGGAAGTGAAGCGGAGGTGAGCGCCCTTTAAATAGCCTCTGAGGCGATGTGGCGTTGGGCTCAGTGGAGGAAAGTCTAAATATTTACGCAGAGAGGAACCGCAGCTGATCCTGAGCGCCGATAACAAACCTCCTCTGGAAATCATCTGGACGTGACAGCAGACACCTGCTCGCCGAGCGTCACCCCGCTGGACCGGCGCCTTCCGGGCTGCCATCTTTGTTTGTCTCCAGGAGCAGACGTAAACCATGAGAGGTGGATCAGCGCCCTGTTCGGACCAGGTCACATTCACTGCCGGCTGTGAAATCCGACACGCTGCTCGTCATCATCACTTATCGAGGCTGCGCTCGTTCCTGGTTTGTTTGTGTGTGATGATAAAAACCACCTAACAGGTAACACACCTGAAGAGAAGACTGGACGTAGACTTCACTCACATTCATTGGGTGAGAACACATGAACCAAAAACAGCAGGAGCTTTTCCTGCTCACTTGAGGGCAGCACGAGAATCGACTGAAGACACAAACTGAGCCTCTTCAGAGTCTGTTCGGGCTGCAGCTAAAGCTCGTCTTCATTATCGATTCATGTGCTGATTATTTTCTCAATTAAGTATAAAGTGAAGAATTTCCATTTTAGGTTTTCTTGTTTATCAGCTGCTGTCTGACAAACACTCTCGAGCCCAAAGACCTTCAGTTTATGACGACTTTAGATAAAAGCAGCAAATCCAGTCAGAGAAGCAGAAACTGAGAACGGATCACAACTAAATGAAGCGATTCATCAATTACCAAAACAGCTGTGGATTCATTTGGTTGATCGACTAATCAATTAATCAACTAATTGTTTCAGCTCTAGTGTCTGTTAAGGGTACAGTGAATGAAATTATTCTGAAAATCATTCAAATGCCTCTAACATAAGAGGCAGCATTTCTAAAAAGCTTCTTTGCTTCAGCTGCCAAATAAAACAGAATGCTAATGCGCTAACATTAGACTATCAACATACACGTACAACATTAGCACTTCAAAATGCACAGAAGACGCATGTTAACAGGTAACATTTAGCATGTCAGCGAGCCACAATGACAATGTTCCAAATGTAACATTGTTCAGTTACCATGTTAGCATGCTAAGACGGCATGCTAATGTCAGGGTGTTCCACCAGAATGCAACCTCCATGCTAATGTTAGCATGTTGACAGGAATTCATTCACTTGGTCAAAGTGGTTTGAGTTCATCCTCTGGGGACCATGAACATCCAAATGTTTCGCCAAAGAAGATGAACGAACGCTCGTTTCCATCCGCGAGCGTTGTGTGACCGTCAGGAGCCGGTTCATCCAGATAAGCAGCAGGTGGCGCCATCTCTCCAGTGGGAATTAAAAGAACGTCGGTTTAACGTGAAACAGTGAAGAAAAGTGTAGAAACTCTAACGGAAATGTGACATTTCTGTTTGTTTCATGTCTTCATGTTACAGCAGATCTGTGTGGAGCGACGACAGGGAGATCTTTTAATCTCTTCCTCTTCTTGAGTGGAAACAGCTGCTCAGCCATGTGAGTTAAATGTTCGCTTCATCACAGCTTATTTGAAAAGGTGCTTCCATCCTCCACTGACGGTGTTAATCGCCTCAAGAGTGTAAAAACTTTTTGGGGATTTTTTGCCGTTTCCATCACCTTCCTAATGCTTCAAAGTGCTCCTGAAAGATCTGGATGTTTGCGCTGCTGCCTGCTCGCTGACTCACGATGCTGCTGCGTATCAGGAAGCTGCTAAAGAGCTCAGAGGTTCTGTGAATTGCACATTGACTCTGACAGCTGTTCGTTCAGCCGAGCTCCGCCTCCACAGCTTCCTCCGTCATCTTTGGCTCTGTTTGTTCTGAAGCGGCGAGCGTTCTCCCTCCGTCAGCCCCAAAAACCAGGCAGGAAACAAACACTTCATGCATGAAAAAGATGCTGCTAATGAGCGCCCTGGAGCGTAATTCCTGCTCGCTGACAGAAATAGCAAACAGGTTTTGTTTTGATGTGCTGAGGAAGCAGCGCAGCGTCTTTCTGTCCTGCTCTGAGCTCTCTGTGTGGCAGGTGACTCTGCAGGGTTCGCTGTTTGTCTGAGCTCAGGTGTTTCCTCCACAGCGAGGCGGTGGAGGCGTCAGCTGGCAGCAGCACAAACACATTTTCATCGGAAACGCACCGACTTCACCTGCTGACGGAGCCGTGATAAAGCTGAGAGAGGTGTTGATGGACGAGGCTGCCTGGGACCAAATCCAGAAGATTCTGCAGAGCTGAACCGTGCTTCTCACACTGCTCCACTGTCACCATGGCAACCAGACAACTGGACTTTTAAAGGATGTTGGAAGAAACATCATTAAAAAACAATATTCAGTGAAGCTTCAGTCGATTCGACGCTGGCTCTATAAAAACATTCTGACGGACTGAAGGTGATTTCAGGACAGGATCAGTGACTTCCTGTTTCTCTGACTTCACACAGTCAAACACATTTAACTGTCGTGACATTTGGGCTGCAGGTTGTTTGTTTGTCCCCCTTAAAACAGATCTAGTATTTTTATTTCTCGCTCTGTAGTTTCAGTTCATCTCGTGAGGATTTGCTCGTCTTCTCAGTTTCATCAGCCGGAAAACTTGTTTTGACGACGGGAACAAAAGATGAACACTTAATAAACTGTTAAATAAGAACATGAACAGCATTTCATCAGGATTAGCAGACGGACGCAGTGAGACGAGGTTTTAAAAGTCTCATCAAAGCCTTTCCAAACCTTCAGGACCAGAAACAGGTTGGTTGTGGAGGTTTTAAGAACCAAACTCACCCAAGATGGCCACCACCTCGTCGTCCTGGATGACCTCCAATGACCCCGACACCACGAAGCACAGGCTGTCCACGCTCTCTCCGGCGTGGAAGATGAGGTCGCCCGGCGCGCTGTGGACGGTCTGGAACTCCATGGCAAGGGCTCGCAGGCAGCCATCACTGGCCAGCCGAAACGCCGGGTGTTCCTTAAACACCTTCCTGTTGAGGTGGACGCAGATGTCCGCTCGCATGTCCTTTGGACAAATCTGCAGCACCTGCAGGCACAGAGGTCAAACCGAGGTCACATCGAGGCCAAACTGAGGTCACAGCGAGGTTGTACTGAGGTCAAACTGAGGTTAAACTGAGGTCAAACTAAGGTCACACAGAGGTCAAGCTGAGGTCACTCCGAGGTCGTACTGAGGTCAAACTGAGGTTAAACTGAGGTCAAACTAAGGTCACACCGAGGTCGTACTGAGGTCAAACTGAGGTTAAACTGAGGTCAAACTAAGGTCACACTGAGGTCACACCGAGGTTGTACTGAGGTCACATCGAGGTTGTACTGAGGTCACATCGAGGTCAAACTAAGGTCACATCAATTCAAACTGAGGTCACACCGAGGTCAAACTGACCATCAGCGACGGACAAGAGGACTGAAATTATGAGCTGATACCAGCTGATCTCGGATCTGTCAGCATCACTTGGAAGTTGTATTACTGACATCATGTCACGTCGGACGTTACCTTGTCGGTGTCGATGCCTCTGGACATGGACCAGGTGGACACGATGTAGTCCATCACCCGCTCGCTCAGGCCTTTGGGGACCTGGTAGAGTTTGAGGAAGTCTCGCACGCTGTTGAGCATCTCGTGGTACCGGTTGGTGTTGGCGTACATCTGCTGGAAGATGGTGGTGACGTTACCGAAGATGGTGGCGTACAGCAGCGCTGATGACAAGAAGGAAAGAACCTTTAGTTTTTGTTTTTTAACTACACAACACCACAGACGCAAAAATTTAGATGTTTCATAAATTATAAATCCAAAGTCTGTAAGCAGTCTTTTAATAGGTTTTGCTTATACGGTCTTTGGGAACAATTTGGGTTCCTGGTAAAACAACAACAGAGAGAGTTATTGATCAGAGACGAACGGCGTGTCGATGTCACTTCACCAAAAACTCATCAAACATGACAGCGACGGTTATTCAAACAGGAAAGATGTCTGCTTCCTGAGTTTGTTGTCGCTTCAGTCCTGAAATACGTCTTCATTACCCAGAGTCTCAGTCTGACAGGCGACGTGATTGGTCAGATGTGTCCGTGTCCACAGACAGTAACTGTTAGAGTCTCAGCTCATCAATGCAAACTGCCGCAGTCTATCTCTGATTCAGCTCCTCTTCCTCACAGCCTGTCAGCAGTATGGACCCGGGGTCGACCGATCAATACCGACCCCATCCAGCAGAGAGCCGCCGCCGTCCAATCAGCAGCTACGACTGTGGAGCGGACTGGAATTATTCACAGTGACCTTCAGAAAGGTCACTGCAAGAGTACACACAGTACACTTTACTGTACAGAGTACACACGGTACACTTTACTGTACACAGTACACACAGTACACTTTACTGTACAGAGTACACACGGTACACTTTACTGTAAGATTACACACAGTACACTTTACTGTACACAGTACACACGGTACACTTTACTGTACACAGTACACACAGTACACTTTACTGTACAGAGTACACACAGTACACTTTACTGTAAGAGTACACACAGTACACTTTACTGTACACAGTACACACAGTACACTTTACTGTACAGAGTACACACAGCACACTTTACTGTACAGAGTACACACAGTACACTTTACTGTAAGAGTACACACAGTACACTTTACTGTACAGAGTACACACGGTACACTTTACTGTGCACAGTACACACGGTACCCTTTACTGTACAGAGTACACACGGTACACTTTACTGTACACAGTACACACGGTACACTTTACTGTACACAGTACACACAGTACACACAGTACACTTTACTGTACAGAGTACACACAGTACACTTTACTGTAAGAGTACACATGGTACACTTTACTGTACAGAGTACACACAGTACACTTTACTGTACAGAGTACACACGGTACACTTTACTGTACACAGTACACACAGTACACTTTACTGTACACAGTACACTTTACTGTAAGAGTACACATGGTACACTTTTCTGTACAGAGTACACACGGTACACTTTACTGTACAGAGTACACACGGTACACTTTACTGTACAGAGTACACACGGTACACTTTTCTGTACAGAGTACACACAGTACACTTTTCTGTACAGAGTACACACAGTACACTTTACTGTACAGAGTACACACAGTACACTTTCCTGCAGTGAAGCTAACATGAAACAGTGACAGCAGGTCCAGGACCTGATCCAGGTCCAGGACCTGATCCAGGTCTGGAGGCTCACCGCTGAGAAGCTGCTCACACACTGTGTTTGTTATTTTTCTCTTTCTGGGGAGAGAAAACATTAAAAAGCTCAGAGCGACATCATTTTACTCCAGACAGACGTTGAAACCCGACACAGTCTTCACATCCACAAACAGCAGACTTTAAGGTGCGAGACGCTCCAACAGTTTGTCCTCATGTCCCCAAACCTCCGTCACACAGGTGGAGGGTTAGCTGGAGCCTCTGAGCCACATTCAGGAGAAACACAGCAGCCGGAAACAAAGCGAACCCTGCTTTCATTCAGCGCAGAGAATATTAACTGTTAGCGTGTGCTGGTCGACACACATGGTCATCAGTCAGCTGGTGTCCTCACAGAGCCGTGGTCCAGAGGACGTTCTGGACAGAAAATGGACCAGCTATTTCTGTCCTTCCTCTCAGACCCCGTCCCGATGTCACAGTTAGCGTTACAGCACTCGTATGCTAATGACCCAAACTCTCATCCTGGATCCAGGATGCTGGCTGTCATAGCAACCGCCTCCCATCAGCCTCCAGCGGCTCTCGGCCTTTTTGTGAGGCAGGAAGCCGACAGGAGGAGGCGTGGGGTTAATCCAACACTCCGCTTCCTTCACTGCTCCTCATGAATCTAAATAGGAAACCAAACGGTTTACCCACACTGCATTGCACCATCAGTACATTCTCAGCACGGTGGCACTACGGGAGCCCAGAGGGACAAACTGTCAGAGCACGATGGATCCCTGCACTGCAGAGCTCAACTCACACAGGAAGTGAAACTGGGTTAGAAGTTTACTTTCACTGGACACTCGGTGACCTCGTGATCTAATTCAGGAGTGTTTGACGATCTTAATGAAACGGACATTTTGGGTCTCTCACAGGTGAGCAGGTGAGACGAGTGCAGCCTCAGTCTGCTGCTGGAGGTGATGTCTGATGAAGTGTCTCTGGAAGGCCGAGTGTGAACGTGATCCAGACCAACAGACTGTGATCCTGATGTGACACGAGGCGACAGCAGCATCCGATGAAGGAGACGAATTGTCAACACTGAAGTTCTTCATCCTGCAGCTCAGAGAGGAAAAGCTTTGACCTGCAGATGTTCTGGAAAACCTCCACTCACGGCCCTCAGTGCGAGGAGCTGTCTGTAAACTGTTCGCTGAACGTTGGCGTTTTAACAGACGACCGTCCTGCTACGGCTGCACCGACGGCACATCTAGAACGTTTGACAACGGAGTTAGCCCTGCCCACAGTGCTGATTGGCTGATTGTTCGTCCCCAGCGGTTTCTTCATGATGCCACACAGGTCAGCCAGCCTGAACCAGCAGCTGAGGATGATGAACATCCACACCAGCAGGCCTGTAGCTGCTGAAGAGTTAATTTAACCCTGAAGCCTTCGGTCACGTCATGGCTCAGACACACGTTACTGTCCGTGTTCAACCGTCGCTCTGCAGGATCACTGCAGTCACCTCCAGCTTTCAGGCCGTCAGGCGTCCTGCTGAGCCGCTGCATGCGTGCGGACCGCAGCAGACAGCGGGGACGACGTGAGGCCAGCCGATCTGACAGGACAGTTAATATTTCAGCGAGGAAGTCGACCACAGTAGGCCGCAGCGTGTCAGGCCTCATCACGTCGCTGAGGAAACAACCGCTAACGGAGAGGCCGTCCGTCTGTTTGGATCGCAGCAGACACGCTTTTCTAAACCTGTAAACTGTGACGAGCTTCACTGGGCTCAGGAGAGACCAGCACAGGCCAGCACAGGCCAGCACAGACCAGCACAGGCCAGCACAGACCAGCACAGACCAGCACAGACCAGGAGAGACCAGCACAGGCCAGCACAGGCCAGCACAGACCAGCACAGACCAGGAGAGACCAGCACAGGCCAGCACAGACCAGGAGAGACCAGCACAGGCCAGCACAGACCAGGAGAGACCAGCACAGACCAGCACAGACCAGGAGAGACCAGCACAGACCAGGAGAGACCAGCACAGGCCAGCACAGGCCAGCACAGACCAGCACAGACCAGGAGAGACCAGCACAGACCAGCAGCAGCAGCAGCCGGCAGTAAAGGTCAAATGATGAACAACTGCAGAAAAGTTCAAAATTACAACCAAAATGTCAAAGCTGAGCGCGTCGTTCCCTGAAGGCTCCTGCACACATTTGGACCAGTTCACACTCTACATCACGAGCAGCCAAAAGCTTCTCTACAGCTAAACCCCTCCCTCAAACAGAAACTGTCCAATCGTAGCTTAGCAGCTGTATATACCTTGTGAACATGGAGCAGAGAGATCCTCTGCACACAAAGAGGCTGAAGGAAACCAAAACACAGGAGCTGAGCGGACAGAGCGTCTGTTAGCGACGCCCAGCTAACGAGCTAGCTAACACTAACTGACAGCTACAACCGCAGAGCTCATCACTGACTAACTGCTTTATTCTGGGGTTCAAACACAGGCCTGTTCACAGTCCACACGTCCACTGTGTCAAACTGCAGAAAGCTAGCATGCGCTAGCATTAGCATTAGCATTTTTCATCTTCATCATACTAATGAAACTACTCATCGGTGTGACCAGGGAGCTAATCTGACCTGCTGATAGCTGATAGATGAGAAGTGGTGAAGAAATCTACCAGGTGGACCTTCCCTTCTTTGGCTAAATCTGTTAGCATCTGCTGCTACAGCGAGTCCATTTCCAAACTGTTCACATGAGCTCCTTCCATGGCTCATGACCAGGAACAGTCATCCACACATGTCAGACAGGTGGGAGGAGCAGTGGGTGTGTCCTTCCTTCCATCCACCTGCTCTGTGTCACACCTGTACTTTGGCTCATTTTAGTTCTTTTTACAATCAAACCAAAAGGAGGAAGTGACTGACAGGTCGCTCACTGATTGGACAGTTCTGGCATCATCGTTATATTATGAAATTATGTTAAATTGTAAACTCACACATGAACCTAACGTCCTGTGTTCAGTCTGTTTCCTGTCACAGTCAGACCAGGTGAAGCCTGAGCAGGTGAAGTCTGAGCAGGTGAAGTCTGAGCAGGTGAAGTCTGAGCAGGTGAAGTCTGAGCAGGTGAAGTCTGAGCAGGTGAAGTCAGTGTGTTCACTTTCTACACTGAGAATCTTAAATGTTTCAATGGAAAATTGAAACGCTGAATTTTTCCCTCGTTTGTATGAAAGTTGAAATTTCAAAGCGAAGCGACGGCCGTGATCTCAGTCAACCATCAACAAATGATTTAGTGATCATTGGTCTGACTCTGACTGATGCACAGAGGGATTGTGGGACATCACGACTCGCAGAGGTAAGACAGACAGAGGACAAAGTCTGCGACGAGTCTGTGAAGGTTTGAAATTTCCACACGGTGACATCAACCTGCAGACGACAGGTATGACGAGGGTCCAGCTGCTCAATCGTTCATGTGTTCACACATAAAAACCTCCAGGTTACTGAAACACTGAGAGAAAGAGGCAGCGACTCCAGCAGGATGTGTTGAAGTCTGTGTTCCTGCTCGGTGCGCTGCACTAATCAATACTGTTACACAACACAACTCCAACACAGCTGGACACAGAAACAAACACCATGTGATCACCTGCTGATCACAAACTCACCTGAGAACAGTCAAAGTCAATATATTTAATGTTGTTCCTCATCAGCTTCACTGATCTCTGTAAATATCTCTGATTGTGAGTCTGATGCAGCGACACGTTTCACAGACTGAAAGATGTGGAACGCTCCAGAAACACCTGTTTGATCGTTCCACAGGTAAACAGGCTCACTGGTAACAGGTGAGAGCATCATGATTGGGTATGAAAGGGGCGTCCTGGAAAGGCTCAGTGGTTCATAGAGGATGGAGAGAGTTCACCACTCTGTGAACACATGAAGCTGCTGTCAGTGAACACAATTTGATTATTAATGATTGATTATTGATGAATTATTGTGGTTTTAGAGTCCAGATCGTGTTGGAATCGTGGTCGTATTAACTGTGTCTCTTGGTCTCATTTACATTTCACTTCTGTCACCTGGTGTGATGCTGCTCTGATCAATAAGTATGACAGGAAGTGACTCACATCCGATCATCATCATGGCCACGGCGAAGATCTTCTCTCCGTCCGTGTTTGGCGCGATGTTCCCGAAGCCGATGCTGGTCAGACTGGTCATGGTGAAGTACAGGGAGGTGATGTAGACCGAGTCTTTGCTGGGCCCCCCCTCCCAGCGGCCCGACCCCGAGGCGTTGAATCTGTAGGGCGTCCCCACCGTCTCCCCCAGCAGGAACAGCCAGCTGTCCATCCTCACGCTGTTGGTGTCCTCGTCGATCACCTCGTAGTCTCCGATGCTGTACCAGATGCAGGCCAGCCAATGAGCCGCCAGGCCGAACACGCACACCAGTAAAACCAGCACAGCGGCGCCATACTCGATGTAGTGGTCCAGCTTCCTGGCGACCCGACCCAAACGCAGCAGACGGACCACTTTGAGGGAGCTGAAGAGACTGCTGATGCCCTGCAGAGGAAGAGGAGTCGAGAGCGTCGTGAGACAAAGAGGTGGAAGTGTTTGAAACACCGGAAGACTTTTATTGATGCTTTTATTTTGAAAACGCTTTCATTGATTGAAAATGCTTCACTCAACACTGAACATCTGAATGTTAGGATTTATTTTCCTCATTCTGTTCTTTTCTTGCGTTTGAAGAAAGAAAATCTCTGTTTATTAACTATTATTTTAAAAAATCTCATTTCATTCGTTCAGCACATGAAGACGAGCTGACAGGAAGTCTCCGTAGGACCACCACAGCCTGTCAGGCTCTCCCTGGTGATTGAGTTTATTGATTGATTGATTGATCGACTCGCCCTGGTCGGTCATTTGGTTAGCTGATTGATTGACAGATGGACTGGACTATAAACTGCTGTAGGTTTAGAGGCTGTCGATCACCTGATCCATCTGACAGATTCAGTTCAGTAAGAGGATAAAAACCATTTTTCACTTGATAACTGAGTCACGCTTTGTTTGCTCTTCTGCTACGTCACATGACTTCCTCCTTTGCTCCCGCCATAATTGCGACGGTCGAACAGTAAAGGTGAATATGAGTCAAACTAACCTGCACAGACGAGTATTTCCTTTTTTTAATTTTATTTCCTTCTGGTTTTAATAGATATCACCACATGACCCTGATTTTAGCTCCCCGTGAGTTTTAGGATTGATTTTAAGACTCTACTGGTCACTTTTAGAGCTGGTCAGGGCTCGTAGCCTTAGATCCTCGGGTGAGTCACTCCTGGTTGTTCCGAAGTCGAGACGAGAGGTGGACGTGCCTTCTCGAGGTCAGAGCCCCTCGACTTTGGAACGACCTGCCTGAGGAGATAAGGCTCGCTGACTCAGTGGACTCCTTTAAATCACTTCTTAAAACTCAGTTTTACAGATTGGCCTCTTTATAATGTTGTCTCTTCATTGTATTGCATTGTATTTTTTTCTGTTCTTTTCTTTTTCTTATCACTTTCTCTTTGTCTCCTTTTTTGATCTTACCTTCTTACTCTTCCTATTCTCCTTCATCTTTTTATTTTATTTTGCTCTTGACCTAAGCATGTTCAGCCTGTTCACTGGCCCTCTGCTCTGTAAAGCACTTTGTAAACCTTGTTTTTAAAAGGTGCTATATAAATAAAGTTATTATTATT
>JBBMOE010000023.1:9189150-9212235 GCA_037975065.1 Chaetodon trifasciatus | reverse complement strand
TATGAAACACGTGTGAAGCACGTGTGAAGCGTGCAGCAGCCGTCCACACGATCTCATCCTCTCATGTTTGACGGCTCTGTCGCTGCAGCCTCTCTTCAGACCAATCGGCTGCCTCTCCAGCTCGTCTCATCAACACCGTTTCCTCACTGGGGAAACACCCACAATGCACTGCTCCTCCATTAGCAGCCTTGAGAGACGCTGAGCATCGACAGCGTGACGGAGGACAGAGTGAGAAGGACGATTTCATCCTGATAGGCTGAAGAGGAGTTAAATCCCAACACGTCTGTCTCCTTTCACTAAACAACTTTGTTTTCGTCCTCTACGGCAGCCCTCGGAGGACACCATTCATCAGTGTTTCTCTCCTTTTGTTTTGCTGTGATCACGACAGAACGAGCTGGTGACGGCGACATAACGCACTTTGTTTTCCCACGATGATAAAAACTGATTGTGTGATGATGAAAAGCTTGATGAGGCTTCTGTCTCACAGTCTCTTCAGAGGACAAACCATCCCACCGCACTGACGGACGACCTTTCAGAGCGTCCGACTGTCAGAGGTTACTGACAGCAGGAAGAGCGTCACTGCTGCTCTTCCTCGCCGTCTCCGGTCTGATCCACTCCACAGCAGAAAGTGTTTCCTCGTGATCTTAAAATAAACCTTTTGTGGAGTTTACGTGGCCGACCACACGGTAACATGAGCTCACTGTCTCTTCACGTCAGCTCTGAACCGAGCACCGCTCTTCTTCCTCACTCCTCTTCCTCTGCTCTCATTTCTTGCAGGATTCATTAAAAAGAATCAGCTTTGCAAGCGATGGAGGAAACACATTCAGCCTGTTTGTCACAGATCCACACGGCGTCCGTTGACCTTCAGAGATTCTCTTCCAGCAGCTTCCTGGTTTACTGAGGTGGAAAACAAAAAGTTGACCTTTTGTTATTTCAGTGTAGAAATCCACAGAGCTGACTGTGGATTGATTTATTTATTGATTTATCTTTGGCAAAAACTGACAGTGACTAATCTCAAGGCTGTGAGGGTTTATTAATACTCTCCATCTGAGCTCAAAGCTTCACTTTCTTCCTCTTCCCTACCTTTTGTTCATTTCTCCTTTTTAGTCTTCATCGTTCTACTCTAGTCCAAAATATGAAAGTCATTTCAAACATCTAAACAAACACTGATCACAGACAGAATCCTGATCATAAATCAATACACAGACCAACAGGTAACAGACGTTAAACCACAAACTGAGCTCAGGGTCAGTTTGATTTGTTTGATGTAGTTCAGAGGCGACGGGATGATCCAGAGTTCAAGCTTTGAGCAGCTCAGAGGAGAAAACATGTTCTCAAGTTCAGATCTTCAGGAATCACATGAAGTTTGTTTTCCTCCCACATGTGTTTACAGGCAAAACAACGGCAGCAGAAAACCTCAGCGTGCCGACCTGATCTCACAGCAGCTGAAGATAAACGTCCGCCTCCGAGCGAAGCGCCCGGCCTGACGGGAAACACGTCCACGCCGCTCCGCTGGAGGATTTTCTGCCGTGTCAGCAGTTCAGTCAGGACCGCTCGCTCTGCAGCTACAGGAAGTCGTTACAGGCTGTGAAGTCATTGATGAATGTGAAACAGCCCTCTCCATCATGCTGATTAGACGCAGCGTCCACGACCTGCAGTCACGCTTCATGTCTCAGCTGAGCCGACTGAGAGGACTCAGAGGAGAGGTCTGCGTTAGACGTGACTGGTATTTACTGGTGTTACTGGTGTTACTGAGCTTCTGCTGGTTTAAAATTCACATCAGTACAGAAAGAAAATCAAAGTGCGGAGACGTGAAACCTGTATTGCTGCACGTTTTCAGTTCAGCAAATAAAGCCATTAAAAAAAGGACGCAGAGAAGTTTAGTTCATGCCAAAGTCCAAAGAATCATTGTACTATAAAAATAATTATTATGTGTTTTTGTTGTTGTTCGAGACAACAAATCCCATGAAGAGGCAAACACCTGCTGAAGACTTCTCTCTTTAAAATGACCTCAAAAAAATATATTCTCATTTTTAAATAAGAAATTTCCTAAAACAGCTGCTGCAAGCAGGAAGACATCTGATAGGACTATTTTCAGCAGCGGATGAGAAGAAATATCCTGAAATCATCAGATATGAAGTCATGATTTATGGATTTAACGGCCGTGAATTCGTGGATTTGGTGTATTGATCAGTCTGGTCTGAAATATCAACTGTTGGAAGAAACAAGCTCATGATATTAAAATCACTCTCAGGAAATCACAGCGAACTGAATCCCTTTGGATTTTTACACTGCTGACCTGGAACATGCCGCCTGAAAGAGAAACACACACATCACAGAGGTCTGAGTGCAAATGGCCGACGGTCGCTAACAGTTTAAAAAACGTCCACTGACCTCGTCGACGTTCTCGAAGGCGTTGATGACATCGTAAGGCAGGCAGGACAGCAGGTCGATGACGAACCAGGTCTTGACGTAGTTCATGCGGATGAGCTTGGGGTCGGAGATGACCTCTCCGGCCGGGCCCACGAAGGTGGTGTGGAAGTTGAGGACGATGTCGACGAGGAAGATGACGTCCACGATGCTGTCCACCACCAGCCAGGTGACGTTGTTCTGCTTGGTCTTGAAGGAGACGTTGTAGGGCACCATGATGGCGGTGTAGAAGGTGAGGATGAGGATGACCCAGTCCCAGGTGGTCTTGAAGAGACAGTAGTGCAGGATGATGTGCGGCGGCGTCTTCGGGGTTTCCTGTTTGTACTGAGGCAGGATTTCTGAGCCCAGCTGCAGAACCTGAAGCATAAGAAACATCAAGTCAAGCTGAGGTTTGTTTGATGCTGACAAGTAAATCGTCTCTACATGAAGAGACCAAATCCTAACGGAGGGAAAGTGGTTCACGTTTTCATGAATGAGTAAAGAAAAAAGTTAGACTAACCGAAATCTATTGCAGCTAAACAGGAAGTGAACACTGGTTAGCTATTGGTTAAGACTTGGTGGACATTAGAGACAGACGGGGACACAGTTAAAGGTGTCAAAGCTTGTCCCAGGACCTTTCATGGCGTTCGTACAATGTCTCCAGGACTTAAAGGTGGAAGCAGCAACAACAGTCATCATTCGTGCGACCACAGGAGGAAAACGGACACACGGGTCGCCTCATGTGTCTCAACAAACGGATGTTTCTGAGATGCAAACATTAGACAGCATCTACAGTCTGGACATGGGAGCGTCTGTCCTGATAAATCCACAGACACAAGACTAAGAGCCGACAGACATGCTGACAGGTCTGCACTTGGACTTGTTCGACATCTTACTTTAGCGTGTTAGCATGCTAACATTAGCTAATTAGCATTAAAGACGCAGCACAGCGGAGGCTGACGGGCTTCTCATCAGCTCTGCAGGTATGTGGCCGCAAACCCTCTGCTGTCAGAAGGTTTATGGTTTCACGCTCGACTGTCACACGGTCTGCTCGCTCGCTCGCTCGAGCCGATCGTTTCGGTCTGTCGAAGCAGCTCAGATTCTCTGAGGACAAAACTATTGGGCCGAGAAACACTGACGTGATTAGCACTTTAGCATCCCGTTAGCACCCAAGACGGAAACATGGAGTGTTTGATGAAGAAATGGATCAAAGCGACACAAAGTGAATCTACTCGGCAGATTTCAGGAGCACACCTGCTCATTGATCTGATCTGGACAGAATTGAAAGAGACAAACCAAAAGCTGAGACGACCTGCGAGCAGAGAGTCATGTGAGGACTGTCTGTCCTTTGGGACGTGTCTACTGCTGCGTCTCATTATCATTTTATCTTCATCTAACTGTGACGAAGCGCCGATGGTTGAAGCCAACTTCACTCCAAAATCAACCACACCTGTTCCCGCCCTGCACTTGAAAGCGTATCCAATCAAATGTGACCTGGGACCGGCTGAATCATATGACCTCGACAGCTCGTGGGTCACAGCAGAACCCGGCCGGTGCTCCGGTTAGTCATTTCATTAATGAAAAGACGTCACCTCACTGCAGCGTCACGCCCTCCTTTTCTTAATATTGCAGATATTTAAGATTCCTGCTTTAAGAGCCTTGAATCAATGAGCGGTAAAATGTTTTCAAAGGATGATGGACAACACCTCGGGAAGAAACAGGGCCAAATTCCATCTTTAAGAACAGGGCGGTTGACTCGGCCTGAAAGCAGGTAAACAACAGGAAGTGCTTCCATCCATCAGCCCGTCTGAACACTCTGCTCCGTCTAAAACAGGAAGAGAGGCCGTCGGCTTTGTGTCACATCACTTTAGAGGAGTTCAGTCCAAAGTGCTTTAACACTCCTCTAATGCCAGAATGAAAACACCAATATGGAAGCTTGGCAGCCTTTTTGTACATCTATATGAATTACGTCCGGTGTCATCCTGCAGTAAACACCATCACTGAGCAGTCACTCATAATGCATCACCTTCAGGCCTCTGCTCCCGGAGCCGGACTGCATCATCTGTTACACAGTCTGCAACCAATCATAAGCTTTTCAGACGGCATGAAGACACCAGGTGAGGCCACCTGGGTCATCAGAGAAGAGCTCGTCACGTGGCGCCACGACGCCTTGAATCCAAATTAATAAAAGCCAGAGATGTCGCGCATCGGGGGCGACCAGAGCATATTCCAATGGATCCTTTCAGGGTCAAAATAAACCCATCAGACAGCCGTCGTCTCTTTACTGACTCTTTGAGGACAGCAGGACAGCAGCAGTGAGACTGAAGGAACAGATTCAACACAATCATAACGAATCTTTAATCTCTCTTCTCATCATCACGGCTGAGTGCAGAGGACATTCAGGTCGCAGCAACGTCTCACATCAGCTGTTAATTAACGCTAACGAGTCGGTTTGTGTGTCTGAAGCCATCAAAGATCATCTGTGAAGGAAGACGCTCCACTCTGTGCCTGTAGTCCAGCTCGACAGACTGAGACGTGTCCCTCAGACAACCGTCAGCTGTCACCAGGTAACTACAGCGGACCAAATGTGTTTGACTTGCCGGATGTCGGAGTGTAAATGTGCTGACTGTCATGAATTAACATCCTGGAGGTGAAAAGGCATAAAAATCCATTAAAATCTGTTTCTCAATGCGATGTCATACGAGACACGAAAGGTGTGACGTTTGGTACCAAACAGACATTTTAAACAGGCGATCACGAGGCAGCCGTCACAGCACCACCCAACACTCCTCTGCCGGAAGAAGGAGGTTTCTGTAAGCTGAAAGGACTCCACCTCCTCCACCTTAAAGGCTTTGCTGAAAACAGGAGGACGGATCTCACCTCTGCCAGCCGTGAGTGTTTGTGGACGTTCTCTCCTTTGTGGACGGCTGGGGCGAGCTGCTGAAGGACTCCTCGACTGCTGGTTAGAGCGCGAGTCAGACGGGCGAATTTACCCCAACCTGGCAACCAGACAGAGTGACAGCAGCACCACACCTCAGAGGACAGGACACATCAGAGACAAAGTGAACAGGACACTAACTAATACTGCTGTCTCATGCAGCACTGATCTGCTGTGAAATGTTCAAGTTGTTGGACTGTCGTTTCTGTCTGTGAGTTAATGAGAACAAAATGTCTAACTCTGACTGATGGACCTGTGGACTGACATACTGAACAGCCAATAGGAGCCAAGTGTTCACTAGAAGCCCTGACTGTCTTCAGTGTTGAGTGCAGTAAATCAGTGTGTGACCGCAGACACAGTGTGCTGCATTCAGGGACCCGCCCACCTTTCGAAGAGTCATCCTCAATTGGCTGCTTGAAGGCGGTGATGTCACTGAAGGTGCAGAGAAACAGGACGACTTTGTCCTGCTCGTTCCTGATTGGAGCGATCTTGACGAAAAACCAAACGGGCATCCCTGCAGCACAGAGAGGAAGCGAGCCGTCAGTCAGTCGAGGCAGAACGGTCAGATCGCTGCAGCCACTCATTCACTCATTCATGACACCATGTCCACTGAGGACATCATGCGGACGTCACACGGACATCTCACGTCCAACCAAACTGGCCCTGAATATTTCAGGCCAGATGAAACAAAAACGTGACGTGTTGAGAGTGAAGACCTGACCTGAGGAGCTCTGTGTCTCTGTGCTGCCACCAGTTAGACCAGCACACACCAGGTCTGTGACCCCCTCAGCCTCTGAACTAACTGGTCCGATCTGATCTCCCATTGGTTGGCTCAGATAGGGTTTGCAGCGGTCAGTGCTGTTGTAGTATGGACGGGTCCCATACTGCGCTCATGTACTCGTACTCATAAAACTACTCTGATTCTTTACGCCACCATGATGTGAACCTGCCGTCAGCGGAGCGGGGAGGTGGAGGAGGAGGTGGAGGAGGAGCTCTGTCAGCAGTTTGGAGATATTTCAGGAAAAGTGATGATGAAGAAAGTAGAGCAGACTGTGCTAACTGTGGAGAGGAGGAGTGAAAGCACTTTGATAAAACATAGAAAGACAGAAAACAGCACAGAGTTGAAGAGGTTTGCTGATGCTGCAGCAGGAAACAGCAACAACGACCGGAGGAGTGAGAGAAGACGTCCACAGACCACAGACGTCCATCTGTCCTGGCTCAGGTTGAGGAGTTACCCTGAAAGCTCCTCTGATGCTTTGACATCAGCTGTGATCGAGCTTCAGAGACCTCTGACCACAGACTCAGGCGACGACCACGGCATCAACGCAGCGACGGAACCTCAGCTGCAGCCTCAGAGACGCAGAGACGTGACTGTACTCTCATCATCATCATCATCATCGTGTTCACCCTCTGCTGCCAGCCGTCTCTCTGCCAGCAGCCTCTCAAACATCACAGCTGAAGTATGAGCTGTGATGTGTTCATGTCCTTCAGTCATACAGAATAAACTGAGGGCTGAATGTCTTTGATGCTCACAGCGTTTCACCTCAGCCAGGTGTCTGATTCTGACACCCGGCTGCAGTACGGGCGAGTTAACGCAGTCCTTTTTGCTCCTGATGATTTTCGGATTCACTGTGTGTCTCCTTGTCTACATGTGAGGGATGTGGTCTGTGGTGAGGGTGGAGGTCCAGGGTGGAGGGTCGGAACATTTCCCTTATTCTAAATGCTCGTGTCGACAGGTATGTACACACGGCAGGCCGGCTTTGTTTACCCGCTGCTCGGCTCGTGCCGCGCCGTGTGCCAGACTGGAGCGGAAACCACACCCAGCCAGCTCAGACCAGCACTGTGCCGGTCCAGATTCAGAGCTCGCGCCGCCTGAACGTGGCGCGATTCATCACATCCTGCAGAGATCGAGCAGAGAACAGCACGCGGACTCTGACACACAAAGCCTCAAACTGGCTTCAGGTCTGCTGCTGAGAGTCGCACGTCAAGACGACCTGAGGACCGCGGACGGCTTAAACCCGTCGATTTCATTCTCAGAAGTAACAGAGCTCCATGTGAAGGCGGAATCTAATGTTATGATTTACCAATGAAGTCACTGTGAGGTGGACCTGGAGACAAACAACGTAAAGACGCTGACAGTAATAAAGATAATGAGCTACAACAGAGGGAGGAAGAGGAAGCGGAACAGCATCATTTCATTCCATCGAGTCCATAATGAGTGACTCAGATATCGTCCAGGAGTGTCTGACATCATCATCAAGCTTATTGTTTGAGACATAGCTGTGAAGCAAAGTTAAAAGTCCTTAAGATGGACGTTCAGGATGCAGTTTGCCTCTGACACATACTGTGACTGATCGGGTTAAACTGAGGGTTGAATCAGGAGCCCTGGTGGCATCGCTTTAATAAAGGGAATTGAACGACACCTCTCCACATGCAGACGTGTCGCTCAACGGCACACGGGATGGCCGGGCCGGCGTCTGAGAGTGTCGGTGAACGTGTGAATGAGAGGAACAACCTGCAGCCCTCTGGATAGAAGCCACTGACCGGCTTTTCATCCGGCCGGCCGCGCTCTGCTCAGGCGCGTCACGTGATGCCTGAACTCTGGAGAAAAGTAAGAGCCGGTGACGGTTTTGGTGCTCAGAGCAGAAAACAAAGGTGCAGAAGAAAAATGAAGAAAAGCTGAAGTAAATCAGTGAACTTGCTGATTCATTAAGCTCATTAAGTCAGACACTTCTCTCCCTCACTGACAGCTCTGCTGCTGAAGGCCGCCAGCTGTCAGCATGGCGTGTCCCAGTTTAAGACGTGAACTGGTTCTCCAGGTCTTGAGGTCCTGAGTTTCTGGGTTTTTGGGTATTCAGGTCAGATGAAGCACCTTTAACGCAGACTGTGTGACATTCAGAGCGCTGTGGAAAACTGCAGTACTCACGGTTTTTCTTGTACATCAGAATCTCGAAGGAGTTCATCTCGTAGTTCTCAAAGGTCTGTCTGACCTTCTCGCTCGTCTCTTTGTCTGTCAGCTCTCCGTACATGAAGCTGCAGGAGGAAACAGAGTCCAGCACTGAAGACCGGGAAACAACCACGGATCCGCGATCAGCGTGAGGGGGCGGCGTCGTACCTGCAGGTGCTGCTCTTCTGCATGACCTCGGCTCGATGGTAACCCGACAGCTTGCAGAAGCCGTCGTTGCTGTAGACGATGGGCCAGTCCACGATCTGAGCGTTCCCCAGCACGAAGTTGGTATCTGACCACAGAAACCAGTAGGTTAGACTCGCCTGAGCGAAGCACATGACGGAAACCTTTAACGACGTTCTGCACGTGACAGGGCTGCAAACCGATTCAGGCTTCTGTTATCACTGATCCAACCAACCGCCCTCAACCCAAAGCACATCAGAGAAGATAAGAAAACCAGAAAATACTCACATCTGGATACTTTTAGCTGAAACCAGTGAATTTTTGGTAAAAATATCATATTTAGGACACACAGTGTTTGTTTTTAACACTCAGCCTGGACACTACAGTCCAGAGAGCTAACAGCCAATCACAGTCCACCAAACACAAACACAGCAGTTTACAGTCACACAGAGGGTTTCCCTGGCTCTCTCTGTGTGTGTGTGTGTGTGTGTGTGTGTGTGTTACTCATGTTACGTTCACTCAGCCACATCGTGGAGACTCATCTTCGTTTTGGGAACAAAACTTAAGTCACCATCATGTGAATCTTCAGATGAAAATATTCTGTGTCTTCAGGCTGTTTTTGCTTCTTCTTCTTCTTCTCTCTCATTTCTCTCCTGATTGGCTGAATTAAGAGTTTTTTCAACCAGAGTTGCTGCTGATTGTTGGAGTTTTTTGTTTCTGTCAGTTTGAATAAAGTGTGTTTTACGATGTTAAATTGCTTTCTTTGTGAATGGAGTCTGGTGGCTTCAGTGAGAGCGATATGACAGCTGACAAAAAGGTCGATCTCAGTATGGATCCTTTCCATCATCGCACACTAAGAACAACAACCTGAGTCGTCCCAGTGGGATTACACTGCAGCCCGTTTCATGGCTCAATACTGGACCAGTTTAAAGAACTGGTGTCCCTGTTGGCAGCTTGAACACAAAAATGTGGGACAACAGTCACAGATAATATTTGACGTGAATTTGTCCCGTTTGGTCAGGACACCGAAGTCTTCCAGGACTCTAACAGGAAACTCTGCACATACTTTGACGGACTGAAAGTGAACCGTGGGTCAACCTGACACAAGCGTTATGTCTTGTGGTTACGGCCAATTCTGCAGCAGCAGGAATGAAGAAAAGTGACTGAGGAACAGAAGTAAACTGAGAGACATGGATGAAGACATGAGATGAAGAGGAGGATTCAGATCTGATCCTGGACCAGATGTGTTAGCTGTAGGCTAACGTGTGACCTCGTGGTACGAACGGTACGAAAACACATATTAATCTTACAAAACGGCAAATACCGGCAAACAGCTGTTTAAAAAGAAAAATAGAATTGTTAGCGGCTACTGCTAGTGGCTGCTGTTAGTGGCTCCTGTTAGCAGTTAGCTGTTAGCCGCTGCTGTTAGTGGCTCATGTTAGCAGTTAGCTGTTAGCGGCTGCTGTTAGTGGCTCATGGTAGCAGTTAGCTGTTAGTGGCTCATGTTAGCAGTTAGCTGTTAGCGGCTGCTGTTAGTGGCTCCTGTTAGCAGTTAGCTGTTAGCCGCTGCTGTTAGTGGCTCATGTTAGCAGTTAGCTGTTAGCGGCTGCTGTTAGTGGCTCATGTTAGCAGTTAGCTGTTAGCGGCTGCTGATCACTGGGTAACTGTGATACTGAGGAAAACAAAGAAAAAATCATGAAGATTCTTCGTCCTGCAGAGATTTTAGGACTTCGGCTCGATTTTGAAGCATCAAAATAAGTCAAGGCATCACGTGAAAGCACGTTGTTAAGTCAGATGGAAGCTAACGTGTAATAACTGTAGGTAACGCCTTGTATAATATTCTATATTTCAAGACTTTCATAGCAAAATTTCAAGTTTTAATGTTTCACGATCGTCACTTTTGTCCAAAGCAGTAAGACTGGTGTTGACGGAGGCGTCTGGAGGATGATGTATTTATGGTTCAGCCGAAGCTGACGGCAGATAAACTGCATACTGCTGGTCTGAATGTCACACAGCTGTAAATGAAACTGCTTCCTGTATCTCAGTGAGGTGATTGTTTCAACTATAATATCACAAACGCTCACACTTACACATGACTTCATGAATTTTTCAGATTTTTCATCCATTTTTCAAACAAAAGCCTGAGCTGAACCCCAGCAGAGGAAACGCAGCTCACGGTTTTAAAATGCTCCTAAAAATCCCCCAAAGACTTGAACTACATGACTCCGCTGCAAAATACATGAGCGAGCTGAACGTCGCTGAGCTCAAACAGCCCCGACAAACAAAACAGATGTCAACGTCAACCACACTGAAATGCACCTTAATGTGACAAGAAGCTGAAAGTATCATTCTTATTTTGTGTATTTTAATCATCAATTTTCCCTTTTTCTTTCATTATTATCAGACGTTGATCAGATTTCTGAAGCACAACAGCTTCGTGTCACTATTTCAACACAACAAGATAAATTAAAATACCTCCATCAGCCAAAGTCCATGTGGAGTGGAGATTAAACGACGAGACGAGAGGAGAGACGAGACGAGATTGGCTGCACAGAACCCACTAATTATCACAGCAATTAGGATGCTTCCTCATATTTCGATGAGCCGCTGCTCTTCCCTCTAGCGCCACCATCAGGACAAATGTTTCATTGTCTGATTTGTGCTGTGATGGAGACCGCAGCCGCTCGGGGACGCTAGCAGCTCTTTAGACTCTAAAGCTTCATTTAATTAGTTGGGCTGAATTGGTCTGAGCATCACAGAACCACATTAATTAATTATTCAGCCATAGTTCATCATTACACTGAATTAAACAGCAGCTGACCGCCGCCGGCCTCGGAGTCCGTCGGCCATTGTCTGACGATGATTCAGCCTCAGAGGACATCTGAGTCACGACTTCCTGTTCTGAACGCTGGTCATTGTTTACAGTCCGATTAGCAACGCGACCTTCAAACGCGACAACTCGACATTTTGGTGAATCTCTACACACATAAAATAAATAAATGCAAATAAAGACAGGTTTAAAAAAACTAATAAAAAGCTAAATCATCATCAGACGATAGCCAATGGGCTCCACCGCCTTCGCTCTTCACACAGACTGGTTTGTAGAACTGACCAATCACGCTCAAACGTGGTGAGCGACGCGTTCAGGGTTAAAACAGCACTAAAGGTGCTTCCAGGCTGCCATCTTTGTTTCCAGTGTCAACACAGTGATGCCGCTCTGGTGGACGTGGAGAGCTCTCTGCCTCTGAAGTGTGAGGGAAAACACGCAGGAGCTGATTTACAGAAGGTGAGTTCACGGATTAGACGACACGCCTCTTTAACTGACAGATCAGCGAGGAGCAACATCAGCTCAAAGTGTCTGGTCTCAGACAGTCAACGACACTTATGCTCCTGGTTAATCTTAATCTTGTCACAATGGCGTCCATTTAAACTGCAGCCCGCTCTGTGCAGCTGTGCGATGAGATGACATCAGATTGATAGCAGCAGCAGCCTGTGGCGTACAGGTGGGCGGGAGTCGAGGTGGCGGTGTGATAGAAGGCCGCCGCAGAGGCGACCAGAGCCATGTTAGCAGCTCTGTGAGGCTGTATTTATGCTTCCAGCTAAATGCTAACATCAGCATGCTAACATGCTCACATTTATAATGTTAACAGGCTAATATTTACTGCATTCACCATTTTAGTTTAGCATATTAGCACGCTAACAAGAAGCACGGACGGAAAGTCGGAAGTCAAGTTATTTCCAATCATCCTGAGGGGAACATGAACGTCTGGACATTCTTGACAATCCATCAAACAATGGTTGATTTCAGTCTGAAGAACCTGTTCAGCATGGCTGAAAACACAAAGGGCTGTTGGTGGAGCGCGTGGTTTCAGGTGAGACGACGGCACGTGATCCAGCGAATCCAGTTTGAGTGGCAGATCTGTGAGTTTGAAGGTTTATCACACTAAAAACTCTGCACAGCAGCTCGTAATCCTCTGGGGATTTGACATCTTGGTGAAATCTATGGTGACAGTAACGCTCCACCACCGGGTGAACAGTAAACACACCATTCATCCCGGCTCAGCTTTGGGTCTGAAGCTCCATGTGGGGTCATGTGATGTGCAGACAGGCAGACATTGACACTGTCAGAGAAGAGCTGATTCAACTTTCTTATGAGTTTCTCCTGCTTTTCCATATTTGTAATTTTTCTACGTAAAAAATAAAGGTTGGCTGTAACGCTGACGGACGCCATCAGGGCCTTTCTCATGTGTTTGCATCGAGCAGAAACATGCTCCATCAGTGACTGTACTCACATCATCATCATCATCATCATCATCGTCGTGTTCAGATTCACCCTCTGCATGCAGAATAAACTGAGGGCTGAATGTCTTTCAGCATTTCACCTCAACCAGGTGTCTGATTCCGACACCTGGCTGCAGTCACGTCACGTAGGGGCGAGTTAACTCAGTCCTGTTCTGATGTCGCTTCGTGGTGATTTTAGGATTCTCTGTATGTGCTCTGATATAAATGTGAGGGTGGTGTGACGGTACAGGGCGGAGTGCTGGAAAATTCCCTTTATTCTCGAATCCCAGTGCTGACAGGTGTGGAACCGCTGAGCAATCATGACGGAAGAATTTTAGGAGCTAAAATATGAGAATAAAGCAGGAAAATGAAATAAGGAAATAAGCTCAAATGTTCACACAACAAGGATTATACACACAAACACAGTATACACACACACACACACACGAACACACACAGACCTGAAGTGTGTGAGTGTGTGTGACATGGGTCAGGGACGGGGGGGGGGGCGGGGGTACATGTACATGACAGTACGCTGAAACGCTGGTCTGTACCTGTCTGTCTATGCGATAATGTCCAAACTGAAAAGCTGAGCAGAAAAGTGGTTAAAGGAGCAGAAACAGTTGAAGCAGTGAGGACAGTGAGGACAGTGAGGACAGTGAGGACAAAGCTGAACTCAAACGACAGCAGAAGACATGAAGAAGAGCCACAGCTAAGCTAACGGCTAACCACAGCAGCTGAACACTGGTCTGCCAAAGACGGCTGCGTCTGGCGAAAAGCACCTGACCAACACCTGACCACCTCCGTCACACCTTCATCGTCTTACGGTTTCAGTCCCTCGTCCCTTCTAAGAACGCAGGCAACAAACATGATGGGCATGCTTATGTAAAAACCTCAGTGGGTTTTTGTTTATTAGCATTATTTTAGTTAGCACTGTTTGATGGTTCCTGATTGGTCATTTTCTACAAACACTGATACAGGATGGAGAGTATTTTCTGTACGTACTTGGTGTTAAATATCATCAGTTCCTGCAGTCTGAATATCACATAAAAATTTAGCGTTAATAACTGAAACATCATTTTATGGAGCAGTGTTCAGTGACCTTTAGCTAACAGGAAAGGCGTCCCTCGTGTTACCTGCTGCTGGGCAAACACACCAACTCTATTATATTCATGGCAGAAGAGCATAATGTACAACTCATCCTTAAAGATATAAAGATATACATACTCTACTTTGGCTTTACATGTGAATGTGAAATGCCAACTAATTATTATTTTCATTATTGATAAAGCTGCTGACTATTTATCGATAATTGTAAAATGTCAGAAACTACTGAACAGCCCAAAATAAATGTGTTCAACTCAATTAAACAATGAAATAAACAAGGGAAAAATCAGCAACTCCTCCACAAAAGTTTGTTTTCTATGAGAAATAAGCTCGATTTCAAAATCCAAATTTTTGATTTTTTTTTACACAAAGTCAAATGTAGGACAGGCAACGCATAGTTTCTTTTGTTCTTATTTACAATAATAAGCACATTTCCACTTAATGTCCTAAAAATGAAGGTAAGTATGTGCTCGGCCAACTTTTTAAACATGAAAATATAATTAAAATATAAGACTACGAACTAGTTTTGAAATGTAATCGCAAACCTAGCTTTTAGCAAAATATGAGTATAGCCAGACAAAACTTTAGGAAAAAGAAAGTAAATATGAGCTGCTGAGCTTTAAAATCTGACAATAAAAACAGTTTTACGTTACAAACACTCATAGTGGGAGATTTCCTAGAAGAGCTGGAGGCTAATCAAGACAAATACCTGAAGTGCAGGTATGCTAATGCTAGCCTGCTATGAAGGTAATGAACCGGGCACGTGCAGGTTTTCTGGAATGAAAGAGCCTATCACAGTGAAGCTCTCTGATGATGAAACAACCGAACAGAACCACGAGACATTTCACACCACAAACGGGCTATCGCTGTTGCAGTCCAGGTGTATAAACCGGACAGAACCGGACCGGACCGGATCCTACCGTTAGACCTGCGGACGATGTTCTCCAGGAAAGTGTTCTGAGGGGCGACGAGACCCCGCCGTCCTCCCGCCATTCTGCCGTCCTCCTGCAGCGCGAGGCAGAGCTGCTTCCCGCCGCTCACATATCTGATGCTGCACGAGCCCCGCGCGCTGTAGAGTAGGAGCTCCCTCACCCCTCCCTCCTTCTCTCTCTCTCCCTCCTTCTCTCTCTCTCCCTCCCTCTTCTTCGTGTCTCTCTCTCTCTCTTCTTCATGTCTCTCTGTCTCTCTCTCCCTTCATCGTGTCTCAGTCTGTCTGTCTGTCTCTCTGTCTCTGCCTGTCTGTCTCTCTGTCTCTCTCTCTATTGGCAGATGGTTGCAGCAGGAGCTTTGAGATGAGCTATGGTGAGGCTGTCTGTGGTAGAGAGAGCTTAGAACGTACTGGGAGAGGGAGAGGGAGAGAGAGAGAGAGAGAGAGACAGGTAGAGGATGGTAAAGAGACACCTGCAGATGGTGACAGAGGGAGAGAGAGACAGGTACCAGCTTCATACATCATTACATCACTGGTGGTCAATTAAAGGCTCACTTCACAGACATTTTGTATGTTTCTCTGCAGTTGGAGGATGGACGGTCTGACGTCCACTCAGCAGCGTCCAAATGGACGACTCCATTGGAGCTTATTAACTGTCTCCATCCACTTTCAGCACAGACAGTTTAAGACGCAGAGGGTCTGAACGAGGGTCTGAGGTCTCTAAAGCGGAGCTGAGTGACATCTCGTGCCTCTGAAAACCTCCGGAGACAAACAGGAAGGAAACGTCCCTGTTAGTGCAAACAGTAAAACAACAACATGTTTGGGTTATTGTCCAAACCTTTGAAGAATTGACGGACATGATGAAGCTCATTGTGTGAATTATTTCTACATTTGTCCTCAAGCTTCAGAGTCCCGACGTCTTGGTGCAGCAACGACCTGCAGCTCAACACCAGCAGAGCAAAGCAGCTGATGGTGGACCACAGGACGTGACTGGACACCCGTCAGTGGGACTCTGGTGGACAGAGCCAGCAGCTTCAGGTTCCTCAGGGTTCACATCAGTGAGGACCTGATCTGGACTCACCACACCAGCACCCTGACGAAGACCTGCTGAGCAGGAACAATCGCCTCAGCACAAGCTCATCAGGGACAGCTTCATGTCCCTGCAGGACGTGAGACTGATGATCCAGGTCTCAAACTCATTGTTAGTCACGCTTCACACGACTGTTCCATGTATGTTTTTCTCCCATTTAAACTTCATATATTCATATTTCCTCTTCTTCGTTGTGTTGAAGAGTTGTTGGACTGAGGGACAGCTAAGAATGTCCTCACCAGGGACTGTCTCTCATGTGACCGTGAGGTCCTGAAGCTCTGCGGATTGTTGGGCGGTGTCTCCCCCTGCTGGTGCTGCAGCGTCAGTGCAGCAACACTGACACAAACAAGGAGAAAAACACCAAGAAACAGGCTGAATTTTTAACATTTGTGCGTTTTTGAACACGTGTCGTAATAATGTCGTCATATTGATTATGTGATTAGTCTGGGACACGTTTTCATGTGAAATGATTATGTTTACAGTTTGAGTCATCTGTAATATTTTTGATTTGCAGATGTTTTTTTTTTTACTCCAGTCTGCTTTTGTTTATTTAAATTTTGCTTTGTTTAAAGTTTTGTTGCTGTTTAATCTCAGTTTTCATTTGATTTTGGATTTCTTTTTATTTTAGTTTAGAATTGTGTCGGCGGAAGGATCTGCAGCTACAGGCGCCGCAGCAGCCGGAGTCGCACTGCCGCCCGACGGTGCGTAAAAAGCCTTCCGCCGCGGTGGTTAGACCTCGCTCAGTCACCGGTTTAAAGCGTCAAAAATCTCCCCACATGAACCGTGTCACATATTAAAACTATGTAAAACGAGGAGGAGGCTCTTGCGATGCTGCCTGTGATGTTTTAAAGCCTGCGCTGACCGTACATACTGCGGCGGGAACGAAGAGAGGAGCGCGACAGCGACACGGACGGAGCCGCGGACGGCGAGCGAACAGCAGCAGAAAAACCTCCAGCTCTTGCTGACATTTTATATCCCGACACGGCGTCTAAAAAACGGTGCGTTTGAGCGGTGAGATGCCGGGAATGATGGATAAAGGCTCGGAGTATTTAGGGAAAGGTCGCTCAAACGGCACCAAGAGTCCGTCCAACGCTTCTAACGGACATTTTTCTGACGAAAGCGGCAGCGACGACGAACACGGTGAGTATAGCCTCGAACAGCCTGTGTTCGCTCCGTATGTGCGCGTTTTCGTCACCGATCGTTTGAGTCAAACGTTTTCTGTCTCTCATGTGGCTGTTTTGCAGATGTGGGGATGCGGGTCGGAGCCGATTATCAGGCCAACATCCCGGAGTTCGAGCCCGGTGAGATTTTCCAGTGTTCGCGCTGAGTGACGGACGGTGGTAGCCTCGAGACATGCAGCTCCAGACCGAGGAGTCCTCTCAGCCTCAGACCGTGACTGGTCCGTCTCAGCCGGGCTTTCACTCGGTTCTTAGCGAGTGTTTGGAGGTGTGAGAGAAACATGAACCGAGGCTACCTCAGCTGCTCACTCACATTCAGCAGTTTGAGATCAGTGAAGATCGATGAGCTGGTTTGTTTTCTCTGCTCTTCTTTTTGTCCCGAACCATTTCTAATATCCTCTGACAGAGAGAGGAAACAGCTGTGAGCAACAACAGAAATAAACAAATAACTTTTCAACACCAGAGAAAATATTATCCAGCATCTGACTTTCAGTACTGACACGTTTCTTCTTCTTTGAATTTCTTTTAGACTCTTTGAACAGAGAAAGTGTTGGACTTTGATACCAACGCTCACATTTAAGAGATAAAGCTGTGTTGTTTTTTTTTCTCCACAAACACAACTTAAACAAACGTTTCTAATATTAATCCCTTAATGCTGGAAGAGTAGAGACTATTTGACGTGTTTGGAACATTTTACAGTGAAATACTGAAGTGTGAAGACCTTCCACAGGTTTAGTTTTTCCCTGCTCTTCTTTTCTTCTTCTTCTGTCAGCTGACACGAGTGTCTGGGGGTGGTATTGGTGGTCTTCACTGTCATTCTGGAATCACTGGGAGTCATTTTAACCAGAAAAGAAACTGAAATGAAAGATGTTGATGTCATTTTCAAACACGTTGGACCTCAGTCTGAGTTCTGAGCAGGTTTATTCTCAGAGTAACTGAAGACTGGAAATAAAACACAGACCTGAAGAAGCAGGAAGGAAGCTGCTGACGACGAGGAAGTGATTTAAGTCATGTGACCATCCTGAACGCCTGGCGGCAGATTAATTTACAGAAACTGACAAAGAGACGAGGAGGAATAAAGAAAAGAGCGAAGAAGTGAAGCGTTAAAGGTTTCACAGCGAGGGTCAAACGCTGCATCCTACATTTCCCATAATGCAGCTCTACAGCCTCTAAAATTAGACACGATGAGACGAGACGACCGTCAAACGACGACACTCATGATGTTTGTTCTCCTTCAGGTTCCACGAAGTACTCGGACAAAGACAGTGGAGGGATGCTGGTTTGGTCTCCGTATCACACCATCGTGGACTCCAAGTGTAAGTCCACTTCCTGTCCTCTGTACGCTGCTGTCCTCTATCAGGTCCTCAGACCGCTCTGAACTGTGTGCTCTTCCTCCACAGTGGACGAATACATCGCCATCGCCAAAGAGAAACACGGATACAACGTGGAGCAGGTGAGTCCACATCGAGACTCTGTCCCCCGTCCACCAAAACCTCCTCCAGCATGCGTTGACCTGAAACATCTGCAGGAGACATCAGCTGCTCAGTGAGACGTCCACTTAAAGGACGTCGATCAGTTTCAACGTCGATTCAGTCGATCAGACGTCCTTCAGCTGCTTTCAGGCGACGTCGTGAATAAACATTTTCACATCAGCTGATGACGACGACACACGTGTTTATTAAGATAAGATAAGACGTTATTGATCCGGGGAAATTCAGTTGAAGTCACGGTGACTTTCAGCTGTTTTAAAGCCGTGATGGACACCACAGAGACACCGCACAGGTCCAACAGACTGTCTGTGGTCTGTCTGTCCACTGTGTGGCAGCAGCTTCTGTCCACTCGTCCACATCTCTGAAGACACAGAGACTGTGTATGAGAGTTTAATCTGTCCAGGTGAACACCTGTCTGTCTGTCCTCACCCGTCTGTCCTAGCCTGTCTGTCTGTCCTCACCCGTCCCACCTCTCACCAGATGTGGATGCAGTGTTGTTTTCTGACTGAGGAGGACGAAGACGAGTGGTCTTCATGTTGTTCAGGGTTTCTGTTCGGCTTCTTTAATACTGATCAGGACAAACAGCGCCCATGTCTCCTCACGTCAGAGGAGAAGAACGACTAGAAGACATGTGATGAAGGTCCAATCAGCTGTCCGACACAGCTGACGATTCGTACGACCGGAACAGTTTGAACGTGTTTGCCTGTAAATGAAGTGAAATAACGTTTCATGAGCTCAGAGAACGAAACAAAACTGAACGACTTCAGTTTGTTTCTGTGACAGTTCCCAAAACATTTAAATGATATCTACCTGTGCAGGTAGTGAGCAGGTTCATCTGTGACGTCATCATGATGTCATCACGATGAGAAACTCCCTTCCATCATGGAGGACTGCAGGTGAGATCAGGTCGTCCAGGTGTTCCTCTGTGCAAAATCACCTGGAAACATGAAACACAGAGACAGACAAATTTGGACATTCTCACAGGACGAATGTTACCTGAGGACCGCAGAGGTCGTCTGTGAATCTGCCAAATCTGTAATTTCTAAAGATTCCACCACATTTCACTGAACACAGAGGTCATGTGATGTCTGTCCTGTATGAATCTGTCTTCTGTGGACATGTGTGACCTCTGAACAGCAGTCAGCAGTTTAAAATGAGCGGTGACGGACAGCAAAAGGTCGTCCTCAGGTGCAGAGACAAAGCGTCTCCTTGGATGAGCTGTGAGTGTGTTTATGATGGTCACACGTGCAGGAAGTGAAAACAGCCTGGAAGCTGAAGAAGAGACGCTCAGACACACATCAGAGATCATTAGTAACACGTGTGTGTGTGTGTGTGTGTGCGTCCAGGCGCTCGGCATGCTCTTCTGGCACAAACACAACATCGAGAAGTCTCTGGCCGACCTGCCGAACTTCACCCCGTTTCCAGACGAGTGGACGGTGGAGGACAAGGTGCTGTTCGAGCAGGCCTTCAGCTTCCACGGCAAGAGCTTCCACCGCATCCAGCAGATGGTAAGACCACCGCCGGAGACATCAGTCAGTCTGTGTCCTCACAGCGGCGTTACATGAAGCTGTAGTCACAGACGGAAAGTATCTGAGTACATGTACTGCCATTTACTTCTATCCATCTTTTGCACTCAGGCTTCATCGCACTGTCAAAGTCAAACCGACCTCTTCGTCTCATAACCTCGTCTGTCAAATCAGACTTGGACTCGCTGTTGGACACTCCTCCTTTAAACTCCTCACATGGGTCCGTTTCAATAACTGTTCAAATGATCAAAGATTAGAGAAAAGTCCAGAACCTGAAAACAGGTTTGTGGATCAGGACTTTGAGAAGATCCTCATTCATCTGGGTCCTGGTTCTTCTAGCGCTGAGAAGACAGCTGGACTAAACTAGCTCACTGCAGACAGTAGATAAAATGCTATCTGGACTGGCTTCGGTGTCTTGCTCAAAGACAGTCACAGGAGTCATTTTACTGCACAGCGAGTACTTTTATGCTGATACTGTAAGTACAGGAAGCTGAGAATGTCTTCACACTGTTGTATTAGTACTTTTCTGTGAATAGAGAATACTGCGTCCAGCTCGGCATCAGAACCTCGACACACAGCCTCGTGATCAGACAGCATCTGTGATTCTCAACTGGTGGGTCGCAGACCCGTTTTCAGTGGGTTCCGGCAAAAAGAAAAAAAAAACTGTTAAGAAGAAATCCTGTGCTTTTATTTTGACAGGGATTTTTAATGCAGTGGAGTGCCGTCTGTTGGTGCCACACCACCTGATCTAAAGGATTCGTACTCGCTGGTAGTAACTGTTGAATCTTGTGTCCCGTTCAGTTACCGGACAAATCCATCTCCAGTCTGGTGAAGTACTACTACTCCTGGAAGAAGACCCGCTCCAGGACGAGTCTGATGGACCGACAGGCTCGAAAACTGGCCAACAGGAGCAACCAGGACGACAGGTAGGACTGACCGATCGGACATGTGACGGGGACACTGATGGACTGTGAGGACGTCTCACCTGCTGAGCCTCAGACTCACCTGAACAGAGACGTCCCTGTTGGGGTCTCAGCAGGTTGTAGTTTGTGTCTGAACAGCAGATGGTGCTGAAGCTCCGCTGAGTCTGACGAGTACTCACGCTGGAGGAGACGCTGAAGTACTCTTAAACCATTCTGCAGTAAAAATACTTGATTTTCTGCAAAGGCTGATGATGAATGCTTCTGTCCCACAATGCAATGCACACAGGAAGTGGAGGAGCTGATCCAAGCTGAAATATGACCGTCCTCTCCCGTCTTTGTTGTTCTTGTTGTTTCGATGATGTGTAACCGCTGAATTTTGGCTTCTTGTTGTTGCCATAGTGACGAGGAGATGGAGGAGGCCAATCCCATCGAAGCCAATGACAGCGACTACGACCCCAACAAGGAAACCAAGAAAGAGGTACGTGGACACACCTGACATACCCGAAGCCTCGTTACAGGAAGTTTCTCCAACATGCGACTCTTCAGCTTTGTAAAATGTTCTTAAAATTCACTTGTCTAATTAGTTTGTGCATCAGAGGCAAAAACCCCAAAAATAACCTTTAAAAGAAAGTACGTGTTAGAAACTAAATGAAAGAAATGTCTCTCATACAGTCGTGGAACAGAAAAGTAAAAGAAACTGAAGAGTAAAATTTGTGAACTGATCAGATTTCAGTTCATTTGAACTCAGTTTTATTCATCGGTCGTCGGTTTTCTTTCGGATGTTTCGTCTTTTACGGCATTTTCTTAGTTTCAGGACTCCTTAAAGTCCGAACCCGTCAGTTCACGGCTCCTCCTCTCAATCTGCAGAACCAGGCGGAGCCGGTGGTCCCGGGCTCGAAGGTGGCTTTGGGTCGGCGGGAGCACCAGACCCTGCAGCACCGACACCACCAGCGCTCCCGCTGCCGCCCCCCCAAAGGCATGTACCTGACCCAGGAGGACGTGGTGGCCGTGTCCTGCAGCGCCTCCGCAGCCAACACCCTCCTCCGTCAGCTGGACATGGAGCTGGTGTCCCTCAAGAGACAGGTAGGACGCACCGCTTCCTCCTCACCATCAGGATCCAGATGTCCCTGGACAGGTCCTGATCTGGTTTTAGCCTGTTGTTTGAGTCCTGCAGCTGCTGAAGACGCCTCGTTGCTTCATGAACAGATCTAAGAGCCAAAGGAAAGATGCAGTCAGACATGTTGAATCTCAGTGAGCGTGAACGGTTGGCTGGAAAATGTAGGAAAGGATTAAAACGTAAGAACAAATTGAACCAGGTTCCAAAAACAGACGTTTCCTCCAGTTCAAAGCTTCAGTGTCACTCGTCTTCATCTTCTTCATCAGCTGTTTGTTGAGACTGAAAGATTGTTGTTGACTGTAGAAACAACATTTGACAAACAGTCTGACCACAAGGTCTATTAAAAGCTGCTCTGGAGCTCCTGTCCCACCTGGGACTGCACAAGTTTTATTTCCTGGTCTCTCTGAGCTCTTTGAGGACGTTTCACTCCGTGCTGAGATCAAAACAAGTCTGAACAGAAAGTTAAACTGGATCTGGATCAGTTCTGGAACAGGTCTGGATCAGTTCTGGAGCCGGTCTGGATCAGTCTGGAGCAGGTCTAGATCAGTTCTGGAGCAGGTCTAGATCAGTTCTGGAGCTGGTCTTGATCAGTTCTGGAGCAGGTCTAGATCAGTTCTGGAGCTGGTCTTGATCAGTTCTGGAGCAGGTCTGGATCAGTTCTGGAACAGGTCTGGATCAGTTCTGGAGCCGGTCTGGATCAGTCTGGAGCAGGTCTGGATCAGTTCTGGAGCCGGTCTAGATCAGTTCTGGAGCAGGTCTAGATCAGTTCTGGAGCAGGTCTAGATCAGTTCTGGAGCAGGTCTTGATCAGTTCTGGAGCCGGTCTGGATCAGTTCTGGAACAGGTCTGGATCAGTTCTGGAGCCAGTCTGGAGCAGGTCTGGATCAGTTCTGGAGCAGGTCTAGATCAGTTCTGGAGCTGGTCTAGATCAGTTCTGGAGCAGGTCTTGATCAGTTCTGGAGCAGGTCT
>JBBMOE010000023.1:9097713-9184160 GCA_037975065.1 Chaetodon trifasciatus | reverse complement strand
ACAGTCCACCTTAAAACACACTCACACCCACACAGTCCACCTTAAAACACACTCAGACTGACACAGCCCACCTTAAAACACACTCAGACCGACACAGTCCACCTCAAAACACTCATGCTGACAGTCAGCTCACTGACAGTCCACCTTAAACAGTTGTCCTGCTCTGTACCTGTCCTGTGGTCCTCATGTGGTTCCTCGGTGTGAATGTCAGTCTGCTTTGTCTTTCAGGGACAGTTCGTCACCAGTCAGCCCAGTTTGTCCAGTGGACGGAGCTGTGATCAAACCAGCCGAGGTCAGAACCGAAGAGCTGCACAGTCACAAACACACGAGTTTCCACAGAAACCAGCCAAAGAAACCTGAAGCTAACATAGCTAAAAATAAGAAAAATAAAAAGCTGTCTCCCATTAAGCTAACGATCGCTCGTTCAGTAGTCGTCCAGTATCTCCCAGCGTTCCCACGTTCAGCGACATTTCAGGGAACTGGAAAACCTTCCACTGGCTTCCACTTTCACTTCAGTGACACCTCGTTCGTTCACCTGATACTCTGGACGGTTTGCTCTGTGTGCAGGTGCAGGATGGTGGTCCGGCTCAGTTTACAGGGTTAGAAACATCTTTGAGTTTAAGACAGAACAGAGCGTTACCTGCGGTGGTCATGTGACCTACCTGTCGTCACAGCAGGTGTGCTTTGCCGCCCTCCCGCTCCTCCTGACTGGACGTCAGTTTGGACACACGTCGCCGCCTGTCAATGCAAAGCGTGGAAAAGTTTAAACAGGTTCTAATCGAGAGTTTTCTCTCTGCAGGTTTTCCAGGACAACTGCTGCAAACGAGAAATCTCCAATTTAGAAGTGTACTGCACCAACTCCCCAGCATGCACCTCTGTGGTCACTCTACACCACCTGCAGGTCGGCTATGACCCGACGGTTCAGTCCGACTCGTGTTTAATGGACTATTGTGTGAATGTGGTCTCAGCTCTGACGTCACGAGGACACGCTAACACATCAGAGACTGATGATAACGTGTATTTTCTACTGGGTGGACTGGCAGCACCTTCTGCTGACTGATCCTTCCTCTTCTAAGCACCTTGATGGGGAATAAGCTCCACTGTGTAACGTGCTAACAGGTGGATGAATCTAAACCCTCCATCCACCTGACAAACATGTTAAATCACAGCTTTCAGTCTTCTCTGGGCTCATGAAGCTCTGTGACGGTTTGATTATCTTCCATCACTTTGATCTCCACAGGAGCACCTGAGATTGTGTCAGTATGAGCAGCTGCAGTGCTGCAATCCAGGCTGCAGGGCGGCGCTACAGAGGAGATACCTGCAGGAACACCTGACCAACACCTGTCCTCACCGCGCGGAGCCCTGCCCACACTGCCAGCAGCCGCACCGGCTCAGCCTCCTCCAGGTAACGTCAGCAGAAAATCACTCCTGATGCACAGGTGGTCCGGGCTGCCGCTCGGTCCAGCTTTTGTTTGGTGACGCCGGGATCCGTCACGTCTCGTCAGGAGAGGACATTGAAGTGATTCTTCTTCTTAGGCTGAAGAAGATACAGTTAACCACCAGCAGCAGTCCCAGCTTGACTCACGCAGTGTGCTGAAAGGTGAGGTCCTGCTGATGTGTTTGTGGTGACTCTGTGGTCTGTAGGATCATGTGCAGAACTCCTGTCCAGAGGTGGAGGTGGACTGTCCCAACGGCTGCTCCCAGAAGGTTCCCCGACACAAGGTGAGCTCAGTGTCATTATTGATCTATAAGCACAGGGATCAGCCCACTTTGGCTGAGTTCCAGCACCAAAGGACCAAGTATGAGTCAACTCTGGTCCATGTGTGTCTGAGGACAGTCTGGACTCAAAATCAGCTCCAGTTAGGGACACTCAGACCAGCTTTAGGCTGCTGCTAACACCCACTGTCAGACCAGCGTAGTCGCGTTGATTCTGGTGTAACCAGCGGATGTTTGAATGTGTCTTTTCTCCTCCAGCTGACGGAGCACAGAGAGTCGTGTCCTGAAGTTCACGTCGACTGCTCGTATAAGAGGCTCGGCTGCTGCGTGCAGGTGGGTTCACCTTTCGGACGCAGTCCAGCACCTGAGTGATGAGTCAAACAGTGTGACGCACTGAACTCCCTCCAATGTGTTCTGCAGGATAAGAGAGGGAAAGTGAAGCTGCATGAAGATGCTGCTGTCAGCCAACACATGCTGCTCGTCCTGAGGAGCAACACTCACCTGGAACAACAGGTACGTCCAAGGACCTCACCTGACCTTCTGATTCATAACACCAAGATATGAAGACTAATAACACTTTTAGGTGCTACACAGATCATAGCCTTTCCCACTGAAGACAAGACCCAGATGTTAGTGGGTTTTAGTGGTTTTTGTCCAGTGTGAAAGAGGCAGTAGTGTTTACCTCAGACTGTTGTCTCCTCGGTCAGGTCGAGGTTCTCCAGGAGGAGGCGCTGCTGAGGCAGCAGGAGGTCCAGATGGACAGTTCACTGCTCGCTGGTTTGCAGAAGGAAATCAGACCTCTGCTGCAGCAGAACAGCAGCCACGAACACATCGTCTCCACAGCTCAGGTTCAAACACATTTCTGCCTTTTACTGTCGCTTCTTTTCCAAACCCGCCATCGTTTCATCGGTACCTTCATCGTCTTCATCAGCCAGCTTCAGTGAAGAGTTCTTCATCCGCCATTAAACAAGGTCGCGTCTGTCTGTCTGTGTGGTCAGAGGACTCTGAGCAGGCAGGAGGACGTCCTGTCCACCATCCAGCTGGAAGTCCAGCAGGTGTCTCGGGGGCTCAGTCCTGGTCTGGAGGAGCTGGAGGAGCTCAGGAAGTCTCTGGATGCTGTGATCCAGGAAGTGTCGGCAACTGAAGCCCTCAAGAAACACCTGGGTAACAAAATGTGTAAATGTGCCTCTATAAACCTGTTCGTGAGTAACTCCCAGCAGGTCTGTCCGTTCTGAAGGTACCAGTTTGTTTTAAAGGAGCAGGTTTGTGTGACTTTATGTCTCCACGCACTCCAAAGTTGGTGTTTCCTGTTGCAAGAAGATGCAGTTTACAGTCCAGCACGCTCTGAGGTTTAGAGGGAATGTGTTGGTATTTTCAGGGACTTTGGAGGAGAATCTGAAGTGCCAGTCGGGTCTCCTGGACCTCCACGCCGCTCAGCTCAGTCGTAACAAGCAGCACCTGCAGGAGCTCGAGGCCACGTCCTACGACGGCAAACTGATCTGGAAGATCAAGGACTTCAGGAACAGGAGGGAAGCCGAGGTCAGAGGTCAGCCGCCTTGTCTGAGCAGTGTGCCGTTCCACACTGGACGCTGCGGCTACAAAATGGCCGCCAAGGTCTATCTGAACGGGGACGGGGAGGGAAGAGGGACCCACCTGTCCCTGTATGTTGTCCTGATGCCGGGAGACTTCGATGCTCTGCTGCCGTGGCCATTCAGACAGACCGTGTCTCTGTCTGTTCTGGATCAGAGCGGTGCCGGCAACCACCGGAGCCTCAGCTTCAGACCCGACCCGATGTCCAAAAGCTTCCAGCGACCCTGCTCCGAGTCCGTCAGCAACGTCGCTGTTGGATTTTCATGCTTCATTCCCCTCAACAAGCTGGAAGCTCCACTGAACGCCACGTATGTCAACGACGACACGCTGTTCGTCAAAGTGAAGGTGGACATGGCGGGTTTAGAGCAGCTGTAAGAGTTCGTCTGCAAGTTGACACACGTGGACTAGATTTTTTTTACTTGGGCACCATCTGGTGGTCATTTCAGGAAGGACACTGATGGACAACAACACAGACTGATAGAATTTTAACTATGATCAACTTACTTTTCTCCAAAATCTGTCATCGGAAAAACTTGAAAGAAGTGAAACTAAAACTCCACATGGAAACTTTAAAGGAAAGTTTGGCACTTTGGGAAATATGTTTATTGTCATATGTTCTGATGTAATATTTAGCAAAATGTTGAACATTTGGTAAACGTAAGCTTCAGGTTCATCTCAGGGATCGTTTGACGGAGGTCTGACTCAGATACCAGCGTGGTTACTAAGAATTATTTCATGCCATTTATCTTAAGATCATGACTTAATGAGAAAAACTACTGTGGCTCAGATCAACTGACTTAAGTCTGTTCTCAGGATTCAGTGATCAGGTTATCTGTGGATATGAAACCGTTTGGTGGTGACCAGGACTGAAATGTCTCATCATCAATTAAGTCAATCTGTGGAGAAAGGAAACATGTTTGCACCAAAAACAGAATTTGTTATTTAAAGAAGACAATCTAGAATGACGATCTGAAGACAAACAAGCTGCTGTTTGTCTACCAGAGCTGAAATCCAGGAAGTCATTTCTATGTTAACGTGGCAGCTACTGTGGCAGCGTAGTCGACGCCTGAAGGCACGTTCGACTCGTCATTTCTTGTTCAGCACAGTTGCCAGAACAATTGTCGACATTTCTGCAAACCACAGATCTGTTGAGACTTTTAATGTCATGTTGTGACAGCGCTGTGGTTCAGGTCTGGTTTGTTTGGGCTCTGAATCCTCTACCTGCTTCGTTGCCATAAGCACGGCTCGATCGGCGGCCTTCTGCTTGAAAGTCGTCTCACCAGGCAGCTCACGTCCAGATCCCGACAATCTGAACGACATCACCTCGATGCTCACGTCAGACATGTTTATACGTATAAAATGCACAAATTCAACGCAGTGTCACATATTTAACGTGATTTGCAGAAACGTACAATGACAACATGTTCTCCTGGCGACTGGGCCGTCTTCTTCTGAGAGTCTTAATTCTGTCCTCGTACGACTGTCCCACACTGTCTTCAGTGGACAGAAATAGCCTCTTTGTGCTGAAGAGAAGATGAACTGTGGAAGAGGAAAAGTCAAAGAGTCGACGTTTGGACAAACAGTGGAGAGGAATTAGTGCAAAGAGGACGAGCTGCTGAGAGTTTTATCAGACAACTGAACGGGAAGAAATAAAGTCTTTTATGAAATAAAGTCTTCCTTCATTGTTTTCCACTAACATCTGACTTCACACTGAACGGTGTCCTGAGTCTGTGTGACGGTTATAAAGCACACAGTCATTCATTTATTTACATTTTTGGTTTATTTATTCCTGAGGAAAAAAACTAAACACTGATTTCACTGCTACAAGAATGATGATGAAATACTGAGGACGGAAAAAGGAAAACAGGTAACGTACAGAAGAGGATACACCTATAAAACAAACCAAACAAGGCTCAGAGTATACTCCTCCTCCTCCTCATCATCATCATCATGTATGTGCAGAAATCAAAACTGTAAGACAGACACTAAAACACAAATATACCAATCATCATAATAGTGACAATAGAGTAGTATTCCTACTTTCTCTAGTTGTGGATATTTTTCCATGAATTCTAAATAACCTTTGTTCTTCTTGTAATCAGCAGGAATGACAATCAAAAATCATTGTGACTGTAATTGATTCAGTATTTCACCTGTCAAAACATCCATTTTAAAGGATGAAAGATCTCATTAAGTAAGTCTGTGTTAACTATCAGCCGTAGCTTAGCATCAAGTTCTGTGCACAGCAACGACTGACAAATGACTTCCTGTTAGCTAACAGCTAAAGCAACGCGATGTAGTGAAGCTTTTCCCTCAGTTTTAATGATGTAGTCTTATTACAGACACATGGAATCAGTCCCTTCAGTTCACCTGCCTGCTTTAATGAACTTTAGAGCTAGAACCTCTTATCGTTCTAAAGGCCCACCAGCGGACTGTAGGACAACTTACAATCATTTATTTTGCTTCCGTCTGTCAGCACAAACAGTACGTTCACATTTATACTCAAACACCATTACAAAGCTCAGATTCCCGTGAATCGATTGATGAAAACCATTTCGAGATATAATCACAGCAGGAGGATCAATAAACGTTTTTAACATTGAGGAAACTCACCGCTGACGTCTCTCATTGATCCACAGATCGAAAACACTCCAACAAAAACGGGCTGGAAACATCCACAAAGGTCCAGAAGATCCACTGCAGTGAAGATCTTTAGTCCAAAACTTGAAAACAATCCACAGAAACGTGTTTTCCCTCTGTGTTTATACAGACGACACCATCTTGTCTCCAGTTTGCTCTGTGGAGTCATGTGACACCTCACTCAACCAATCACAATCTGCAATAACAGTGCGCCAGGAGGGCCTCGTTCTCTTCTTCCATGTGAAGATTGAGCCAATCACAACCGACTTGGCAGATGACTTAAAACAGCCAATGAAATTCTGAAGACCAATGTGCCACTTCAGAGGGTCAGTTCCAGCTCTGGTCACCTCAGAACATGGATATTACACAGAATTTAAAGCAACAAAATATAGATATATAGCTAAAATATAGTTACAGATACCTTAAATATAAATCTAAAACTTTTGATTTCAAGAATATCGATGTCAAGAATCAAGAATATAGACATTTATGTAGATAAATATACAGTAAATAGCCTTTTTTTGGAGAATGTCTGAATAAACCATGAGGGAAAATATGAAAATGTTCCTTTTCTGTCTGTTGTTATTAGTTTTGACTGAACATGGACTCGTTTAAGGCTTCGTGCTTTGCTGTCATCGTGTTTTCCAGCTACTATGAAACAGATATAATCATCTGCAGGCATTGATCTGCCAAAATATTCAGGTGGGAATAAAAACCTTCTGCTTCAGTGTGTTCAAACTTCTGTTACTCAGTGGCAGCAGCACTTAGAGTGATTCTGACTGCTGAGGATGAAAGTTCAGAGTGTTTCCTGAACAGCAGACAGACTCAGAGACCAGCTGGTGGACGTTTAGCATTTAGCAGCTAAAGAGCAGATTTATTCCCTCAGGAGGTGGAGGAGACCAAACACAGAGCTCGAAGAGAGAGGAGACTGGAAACGAGCCGCACTAACCGGGCAAACCCACCAGAGTTTGTTTTACCTGAAGCCAGCAGGTGAAAGCGCCTGAAGCTCTGATCCATAAACTCTCTCGTATTCGTATCGTCCACTTCAGTCTGAGTCACTCAGGTGTTTGATCACTTCGTCACATTCAGCGTCTGCAGTAGATCTGACAGCAGCTTCAGACCTGGTCCTCCGGGATCGGTCCTGCTCAGATCCAGCTCTCTGAGCGAAGGGTTCAACCTGAGAGCCGAGGCCAGAAACTCACAGCAGCTCTCAGTGCACTCTGACAACCTGCCGGAGAAACAACAGCCTTATCCAGCCTCAGTATCTCCATCCAAGACAGTCTGAACCGAAATCCAGAACAAAACAATGCTGATTTTTGCACTTTGGTTTGTAAATGTGCTGCCAACAGGCTGAAAATCAGGTGAAACCGCAAGGCCAGAGTCAAAAACACAAGCAACTGGAGCCATGCGGCAGGACCAGGCTAGCTGTTTCCCCCTGTTTCCAGTCATTATGCTATGCTATGCTATGCTATGCTATGCTATGCTAAGCTAAGCTAAGCAGCTCCTGGCTGTAGCTTCATATAACATCTGATTATCAGAGAAAAACAAAGTGTATTTGACTAAATGTCAAACTATAAACCTTTAAACCACAATAATACAGTTTACAGATGGAGCTGCAGAGTTACCGGCTCCTGCTTTGTTCTGTACAGTCTTACATAACCTTTAGTTTGTTAGATGACCCTGATGAATCCGCACAGGAGGACAACAATGCTAAACGTTATATAACAAACATGACATTAGATGTAGATGTACGTTACGTAAATAACATTTATACATCTACAGAGTACATAGTTTCAGTTTTAGCTTTGTTTGACTATTAAAATAACTCACCTCAGTACCTCCAGGCAGCACTGGGGTTTCCTCAGCCAATCAGAAAGCAGCTTCACCCCCTGGTCCGTCAGCTGGTTGTAGCTCAGGTCGAGCTCTTTGAGCGCGGAGGAGCAGGTGAGGGCAAAGGTCAAAGACCGGCAGCAGGCTGCAGTCAACATGCAGCATTTCAGGCTGGAGGAAGACATTCACACAGTTTCACATCAGTTTGTCTTGTGTTCAAGAAATGAAAATAAGATTCAATCAGAAATGACATTTAAGGTTGCTTTCAGCAGATTTAGGGCTTATTAATGAATTTATCATCCACAGCTCCCCCTGTGGACACTGATCAGCTGAAGGTCCTCTATTAACAGATAATGGCAGAATAATCTGAGTCTGTTTATGAGAAGTTAAGACATTGAATATTAAATATTCCTCATATGAGGTGAGTTTTAGTGTGAAAACAGCCTCACACACCTGACGTCTACCTCTGCACACCTGATTGTGTGACAGGTGTGTTGCTGGGCAGCATTCCTGTCACTCTGGTTCAAGGTGTGCTCACGGGCTCAGGACTCACCTCAGTGTCTCCAGGTGGCAAAGCGGCTCAGCCAGGAACTCCGACAGGTTCTCGGCACCGACGTCCCGGAGCTCATTTCTTGTCAGGTCCAGAACTCTGAGGTGGGCCGGGTTTGCCTTCAGACTGGAAGCCAGCGCGGCACAGCCTCGCTCTGTGAGCCGGCAGCCTGCCAGTCTGTGGGGAAACAGGTGGAACTTAGAGGTGGTAACATGCAGCTCCAGACCCTGACCCTGACCCTGACCCTGACCTCTGACCCCTGACCCCTGACCCCTGACCCGGAGGCTGAGCTTCTCAAACGACGTCACACGTGTTTGCTAAAGCGTGTTGGGCAACATGAAGACTCACACACACGTGTTCAGTATGTGTGAATGTGCAGACTGAGAGAGTCCTTAATATGACACATGCTGCAGCTTTGCACGCTGACCACCTTCATACTGTTTGGCTCAGATTTAACGCTTGTCTTTGTATACATTTTGCTTTTATTCTTATCTGTTTTATTTGTTTTTATCTGTTGAACCTTTATGCTGCGAATGTCTGTCTGTCTGAATGATGCAGCCTTGCGTTGGCCTGTTGATGGACATGTAAAGAGGAAGGAATCCATCCATCAATGTTCAGAAAGGTCTCAGAGCTCCTCAGCTTCTTCCCAAGACTGAGCCCAGTTCATTTATTCCTTGGTCACGACCCCTCCTCTAAATATTAAAACGGTAAAGTCAAGCACAGCAGCCTGACAGGTTCAGAGCCTTCGTCGTCTCGAGGTGAACCTTCACTGTGAGTCGGAGGATTGTCTCACCTCAGTGTATCTACTTTACAGTTTGGATCCCTCAGCAGAGCAGCGATGTCCATCGCTGCTTCGTCGCCAAGGTCGTTCCCTCCCAGATCCAGTTCCCTCAGCCGGGAAAGGTTGGAGGCCAGGGCTGAGGCCAGAGCTGCAGCACTTTCCTTTTGGAGTTTTGTATTGGAAAGGCTTTACGAAAAATAAAAGAATAAAATGAAATGAAATCAGTGAATGTCTTCTTTTTAGTCCCAGACCTATAAACCAGCACAAAGTCCCAGTTCAACCCCAGGTGACATTTTCAGGGGTTGCCTGACAAAAACAAGCTGTTTATAATCATCTCTGTACGTCCAGTAAGGCCACGACAAGTTTAGCCTAGCTTAACACAAAGACTGGAAGCAGGGGGAAACTGCTAGCCTTGCTGCATTGTCTTTTTATGTGTTGTATCTCATTAGCTATCCAGCTAGCCAGCAGTCCATCCAGTAGTCAGCTGAGTTTAGCTGAAAACAATGATTAGCTGTGGTTTTCCTTAAAGCTTTTGGAGACTAGTCGGACTCACCTTTGCCAAATCTTACCATAATCTCTCCAGCTTGCAGTCGGGATGCTTCAGAAAGCCGCAGAGCAGAGCGACCACCTGTCCTCCAAGACTGTTCCTGCTCAGATCCAGGTTTTTCAGGTGAGACGGGTTCCAGCTGAGAGCCAGACGTTCCCCTGTGAGTCCACACTCACGTAACCTGCAGACGGGAGAGACACTGTTTGCTTTGGCGGCGAGACCACTAAGAATTTCACTGTGGATGGTCCTGGTCCCCAGAGGACGGACCCTGTATCCCCTAACACCGCCATCAAGGTCAAAGCTATGAGATAATCCTGATCACATTTCCTGTTCCTCTGAGGATGTACCCTTTAGATTTGAATGACCCAGCAGTGGTGGACCTTTTTTAGCTCCACTACCTGTAAGACACTAAGAACACAGGAATCACATACTGCTAACTGGGGTTTGATGTGAGAGGTTCGACCCTGGACAGGATTCAGACTTATTTTATCCCGTCCAATGGGAATCCTGCTTTCAGTTTGTCATTACACCAGGTGGTGAGGAGGAAACTTCATCCAAGGTCGAGTGATAGGAAGGCAGAAGGAGGCTGCCTCCTCAGATATGAAGTACTTTAACCATGTTGAACAGGAGCACACACAGACTTCATCAGTCAGGTCACACATTCACTAAAAATGTGGCTGTATGGTGAACTGACATCACACAGATTCACCTCAGTGTTTCCAAAGAGCATCTGCCGAGAGCCTCGGAGAGCAGCTCCAGTCCCTCGTTGTGAAATTTGTTCCTGCTGAGGTCGAGCTCTCTCAGGTGGGACGGGTTCAAAGCCAGACCACGAGCCAAAGACTGGCATCCTTTCTTTGTGACACCACATTCTTCCAAACTACACGAAACGAAGCAGAAACAGCATTTATACACCGTGAAGCTTTGAGCTGTTGAGTTTAGTGAACAGAACGGCCTCATACGCGCTAACAAACAAAAGTTCCCTCATGAGCAGGTCTAAACATTCATTCATTCATTCATTCATTCATATTGAGCTTTTCAAGCTTTGGCACAAGGTTACAGAGCAATGAATGTGTTTAGCTTAGCTTAGCGCAAGGAGTAGAAGTAGGGAGAAACTGCTAGCGTAGCCCCAGCTGGGTTCAGCTGACAGTCCAGTTAGGACAGAGATCAAACCAAAAACCCAACTATGAGTCCACTAACTGCAGCTAAAGCCACGAGGTCTCCTCTCTAAATATTGATCAGCTGTTGGATGAAGAAGAGTTGTAGCTTGTAAATCAGACGGGGTTTTTCTCTTTGGTGGAGCTAAGCTAACCGTTTCCTCCTGGATGGATGGATTATTTAAAAATACTGGATCAGTTTGAAAATTGTTTAAAGATGAGAAATTTGCATGTTCATCACACATTTGAAGGGAAACATCTGCTGCATGTCTTTTAAGACAAGTTCAAAGTGTCCCCCGTCCTCATTACAGCTGATTTAACAGAAGTCACACATACTGTCTGTCTGTAAAATAATGGCCTGAAGCTGAAGGGCTGAGATATTCTGACCGGATTCTCTGGAGTTTGCAGTTTGGACTCTTGAGACCGTTGGAAAGCGTTGTCACTCCAGAGTCCTGCAGGTTGTTTCTGCTCAGGTCTAACTCCTCCAGACCAGAAGAGTCCGAGCTGAGGACGGATGAAATGGACTTGCAGCTTCTGTCAGTGAGGTCACAGTCACGAAGCCTGGAGTGAAAAACAAAATGACTGTTAGCAAACGCTCTCCTCTGACCCTCTATGAGCACCACCGCAGAGCTCCGGAGCAGACGGGTGTCTTCAAAACTCACAAAGCTGTCTTTGAGACTCTGAGCACAGGCAGCAGCCTCTCCAGAACCTCATCTGATCTGGGGTATTTCCTCAGGTCGAAGACTTCCAGCTCCTCTTTGGAAACCAGCAGCAGAAAGGCCAGAGCTCACCAGTGTGAAGGGGAGATTTTACTAACATCTCCTGAGCTCCGGTACTTCTGGACTTGCTCTACCAGAGACTGATCACCCAGCTCATTTAAACAGTGGAACAGATTGATGCTTTTGTCGGTGTAGGACAGTTTCCTGATCTTCTCGTGAATGTAGGTGATGGTCTGCTGGTTGCTCTGCGGACATCTTTTAAATCCAAACACTTTCTGAAGAAGCACCTGGTTCTGACGCTGTGACAGACCGAGCAGGAAGCGCAGGAACAGGTCCCACTGTCCGTAATCGCTGGCCAAAGCCAAATCCACCGCGTTCTTGTGGAGGAGGATGATGGGAAGTTCTCCTTTCTCCGATGCCACTTTCACACTCGTCTGGCTGGGAATCAGATTTTCTCCACCTTCTACGAAGGTCTCTAAAACATACAGAGCTGCAAAAAACTCCTGAACACTTAAATGTATGAAAGAGTAAATCTCTTGTTTGTAAAGACCACATTCTTTTCTTATGATCTGCGTGCAAACTCCAGAATAAACTGCAGCTTCTTTGAGGTCAAGTTTACAGCTTTTCAAGTCGTTTTCGTAGAAGATTATGTTCTTCTTCTGCAGCTGTTCAAACGCCAGCTTTCCCAACTTCATGATCACATCTGTATCTGTTTCAGCTGGCTGATAGTCCCTCTCGTGCTTCCGTTTGGTCTGGATGATCAGGAAGTGGGTGTACATTTCCGTCAGAGTCTTGGGTAACTCGCCTCTGTGAGCTTCTGTGAGGAGACTCTGGAGAGCCATGGCTGAAATCCAGCAGAAGACTGGGATGTGACACATGATGTACAGACTCCTCATCGGCTTGGACCGAAGATGACTGAAGATCTTCTGAGCCACATCCTTGTTGCTAAGATTCTTCTGGAAGTACTCCTCCTTCTGCTCGTCGTTGAAGCCTCGTACCTCGGTCACCCTGTCGATGAACTTGGAGGGAATCATGGTGGCTGCGGCCGGTCTGCTCGTGATCCACATGGAGGCGCTGTGCAGCAGTTTCCCTCCGATCAAGTTGGTGAGAAGGACGTCGAGTGTCATATCTGCTGTGACGCTGCGGCAGGTCTCGTTGTTCTTGAAGTCCAGAGGCAGCTGGCTTTCGTCCAGGCCATCGAAGATGAACAAAACGCTTGAGCTGTTGTAGTCTGACATTTCTAAATCCTTGACTTCTGCAAAGTAACAAGCTATTAACTTCATGAGACTCCAACGCTGGTCTTTTAACAAATTCAGCTCTCTGAATGTGAATGGAAAGATGAACTGAGTGCTTGGGTTGGCGTTTCCTCTGGCCCAGTCCTGAGTGAATTTCTGCACGGCCACAGTTTTTCCGATGCCGGCGATTCCCTTCGTCAGGACTCTCTGAGGAGGGTTTTCCTCCTTTGATAACGGTTTAAAGATGTCATTGAGGTGGATTTTCTTCTCCTCACTCGGACACCTTCTGCATTCTAAGTCAATCACTTCGTGTTCGCTGTTGACCTCCCCGCTGCCTCCCTCCGTGATGTAAAGCTCCGTGTAGATCTTGTTTAAAGGAGCCGGCGATCCGTCTTCCTGCGTTCCTTGAAACAGATTCTTTGTTGTAGTTTCAAGGTAAGACTTTAGTTCAGCTTGGCACCTTTGGATGTTTCCTGAAAGATGAATAAAATCTCAGTCACTGCACGAATGTTTGCACATGAACGTTTCGTTTTCAGACAAACTCAAACACCACAAAACCAAGAACCAGACCAGAACCACCAGAGCCCGGACTGAAGGGAGACCTGGTTGTGGCTCAGGTCCAGATTTACTTTGACATCTGACAGCTGTCGGTCACTAACTTTGCTGTCATGTCACATTTTCAGCATCATCGCCTTCATCAAACTTCACTCGAGCTGCGTTTTAAAGGCAGAGGTGAGGTGAACTGTTTCCCCGTGAAAAATCAGTTAACATGCGTCACATTTTCACGTCTTTAAGCAGGACAGCACCTTCGGTTTTGCCAGAAACAGCATCGGCCTCTTCTGTCCTGACAGGAGGCCGAACTGAAACAGAGACAAGCAACATTTATTTATGTATTTATATCTATATTTATGTTTATTTGATGTCCTTGTGCAGGGGAGACGTTTACCGTATGTGTTGTTGACGGTGACGGTCAGTTGAGCATCTCTTTGTGCGTGAACACCAGAGAACTGAGGCATGTTGACGACGCTTCCGTCCTGGGCGCTGACCTTCGCACTTCCCGCCCCCCTCTGAGCTTCAGCTGGTCGAGAAAAGACCAAACAACGACTGAACGTCAGACTCAGGCTGCGGACGTTACCTGGTACCTGAATCTGCAACAGACAGCGGCGTCCGTCCTGCTTCGCTCCGCTCTGTGGAAAACACAGCAGGCTGATGGAGACACGGTGAGATGCTGAAAGAAGCTTTGCTGTCTGACAGCAGGTCAGCGCAGAACGGCCAGAACGTCTCCCAGCACGGAGCCAGCGAGCACTGAAACATAAGCCTGACGAGGGTTAAAGGTGCTGGAGGCGTTTCCCAGAGGGCAGCAGAGCGAGCAGGTGTGACTGAGTGAACGAGTGAACGTGTGACTGTGAATGTGTGACTGAGTGAACGAGTGGACGTGTGACTGTGAATGTGTGACTGAGTGAACAAGTGGACGTGTGACTGTGTGACTGTGTGACTGAATGAATGTGTGAATGTGTGACTGTGAATGTGTGACTGAATGAATGTGTGACTGAGTGAACGAGTGAACGTGTGACTGTGAATGTGTGACTGAATGAATGTGTGACTGAGTGAACAAGTGAACGTGTGACTGTGAATGTGTGACTGAGTGACTGAGTGAACGTGTGACTGTGAATGTGTGACTGAGTGAACGAGTGGACGTGTGACTGTGTGAATGTGTGACTGTGTGAACGTGTGACTGTGAATGTGTGACTGTGAGAATGTGTGACTGAATGAATGTGTGACTGTGTGACTGAATGAATGTGTGAATGTGTGACTGTGAACGTGTGACTGTGTGAATGTGTGACTGTATAACTGTGAATGTGTAACTGTGAATGTGTGACTGTGAATGTGTGAATGTGTGACTGTGTGAACATGTGAATGTGTGAACGTGTGACTGTGAATGTGTGACTGTGTGACTGAATGAATGTGTGAACGTGTGAACGTGTGAATGTGTGAATGTGTGAACGTGTGACTGTGAATGTGTGACTGTGTGACTGAATGAATGTGTGAATGTGTGAACATGTGAATGTGTGAATGTGTGACTGTGTGACTGAATGAATGTGTGAATGTGTGAATGTGTGAACATGTGAATGTGTGAACGTGTAACTGTGAATGTGTGACTGTGTGACTGAATGAATGTGTGAATGTGTAAACATGTGAATGTGTGAATGTGTGACTGTGAATGTGTGACTGTGTGAATGTGTGAACATGTGAATGTGTGAACGTGTGACTGTGAATGTGTGACTGTGTGAATGTGTGAATGACACCACCTGCTGCCTCAGACCTTCAGAGGAAATGCATGTTTGTGCTGCTGAACAGGAAAAGCTCTGTCAAACCACAGAGAGGAAACCTGCTGCTGAGTCACAGTTCGTCTTTGTTCCCTTCTGAAACTCAGGACGAGTATGAATGAACGAGGACGCCGCCGGGGACGACCGTCTGCCCACCGCCGGGACCTGGACGTCTGACTGAAAGTCTGCTGTCCAGTTTAACAGTGGGTGGATACCTGGACGTACCTGCTGGATTTATCACGACCAGTCAGGAGCCTCCAGGTCACGAACACTGAGACAGACTTGACGCTGAAGTCGGAGACATCTGAATACGTCTCCTGTCTTTACGTGCTGATTTTCAGTTTTCTGCATTCAATCTCTGATCCTCAGCGACATGATTCTTTTGGTGGTCCCTCTCTCTGTCTGTCCACACTTCCTGTCTGTCCCTGCACGCCGCCGTTAAAAGGACCAAAACAATGAGTGAGGTGTTTCTGAGTGAAACTTGTTCTCGTGCAGACAGCTTGTGTTTGTTGGAGAACACGCCTTTTCTCCCACACTCAAGGACTTCCTGTTGAAGGATCTTACTTTCATGTTCACACATTCACTTGAATTCATGCCAACGTATTTTCACCAGCTGACACCAGAAGTGAAGAAGTGATTATTCCACATCTCACCCTGATCAGACGCACCGATTCCAGTCAACTCGTCTGCTTTCAGCCTCCTGGCCAAACAGGTCGAGTCATGTCGGCTGTGTTTCAGTTTTCACAGTGAATCATTGTTGACTGTCTGCAGAGCTCAACATGAAGGAATTCACTCTGTGGTCTCTGCACATCAGCGAATCAGCGATACATGAGGAGGAAAGTCAGAAACCATCTCACCACTCTGTGCTGCTGCCTGGTCGGTCGTTGCTGTGTTTCCCATCCTGCATCCTTTCACCGACACATCTGACTTCAGGAGAATAAACGTCACACAGAGAACAACACAAAGAGCAGAAATAAAGACGCGACTTTTATCTCAAAAGCTCTTTAAGTTTCCAAACTTACCGTCAGGTATCCTGGAAGATCAGCTGATCCCAGTGAGAGAAGAAGAAGTTCACGTTCACGTCAGAGTTCACACAGTCAGAGCAGGCGTTTAATCATCTGGTGCCATTTGCCTTTGATGATGTCAGACAACAGGAAGTGATTCTGCTTTGTGTTAACACCCATTTCACCCGTCAGACTGCCCGTTTACCACCTTCACTGAACGCCAACAAGACCCTTTCCTTTCTTCAATGAAAGAAAAACATTATTAATGCATATAAAACACATAATGACATTATTTTCTACCATAAAAAGAGATGCTTAGATTTACAAAATAATCTTCTGCCTGTTCAACATCAACAGCTGACAAGGCTTTTCGCCTCTCAGGTAACAGGAAGTGACTGACAGGAAGCCTGCAGACAACGTGCAGGGCTGAAAAAGCTTCTCACCTCCTTTTCAGTTAAAACAAACATGAAATCCATTTTTGTTTGAAGATAATTCTCCTAAAGGCAGCTTGAATTAGAACACGCTGCAGTAACGACGCGGCTGTTTGTGGTTTCATGAACAAAGTATTTGGATTTTTGGAATTTTAAGTGGAAAAACGAGAGTAACCAGATGAAGTGGGACAGGATTAATAACTGAAAAGAGAGGTGTCGTCATGGCGATCAGTCTCTGTGACCGTGGCTGTCTTCAGGTTTTGAGGCTTTGCAGCAGATTGTATTGATCATGTGTTCAAAGCAGCGAGCACAGCAGATGTGATGTGGGCGACACCTGCTGGTCAAACACACGCACTGCAGTCAGAGCAGAAAACATTTCCAAAAAGCTTTGACTTCACTTCCTGCAGCGTTGAGACAGCTGAGAAAGGAGGCTTCGAAGGAGCGGCGAGCAGGAGGACGTCAGTCTGAGGAGTCAAAGTCGCTTTAGCTGCTTCTTTCGGGCCTCGACCCTTCAAACACGAATATGAGCGAAATGAACGTTTTCCTCTGCAGTCAGGCCCCTCCTTCACACACCAACAGTGTTTTAAGTGGAGCAGCCACATGAATGTGTGAATGTGTGAAAGGGTGAATGCTGACGTGTGTCGTAAAGCCCTTTGAGTGATCAGCAGATTAGATTAGATTTATAACTGCTGCCTTTGTGATTGATGGATAATAATGGAAAATAAAAGTTACGGGTCTGAGTGACAGGGGGAAGTGACAATCAGAGGAAGTGGGAACAAAATGAGGACGTAAACAGAGGCCCACATCCAAAGCAGCCCCTCCCCCACCCTCTTCTTCTGCCACATCAGTGTCATTCCACCAGTTACCCTTCAGGGGGAGTGGGAGTCATAAAGTCCTGGAGGTTTGACCCTGGTGTGACCTCCATCAGTGGCACGCGCAGTGTGGACAGACGCTGGACTGTGGACGCTGACAGGAGCTCGGCCTTCATCTCCGCACTGACTCTGCGAATCATTTGGTGCATCGAGTCACAACAGAGAGGGATCGGCCGTGAGCTGAGCACCTCCGTCTCCAGACCCAGCCGAGGTCCTTCCGAGAGGAATTATGCCACAATCTGTCCTGGTCTCTGCAGGCCGGCCTCTGCATGTGCATGTTCAGTAAGGATGGAGGCAGCAGCATTCAGGAGCTTGAACACCCTCCCCTTTAATTAAGAGACCCTCCACTCAGAGCCATAACAGTGACCCCACAGAAGGAGTGGGTGGAGGAATCGGAGCAAAGCGACGGTCAGCACCGCCTAAAGAACACAAGCTGCTGTTCTCTGCACTGATGACGGCAAGAGGACAGACAACAGCTCGGTTAGCTTTGGGTCAGTGTTTGCTGCTCAGTCTCATCTAAAAGTCACTCACCTGTGTGCCCCAAGATTCTTTAAAGTCACAGTTCGTGCACTGATCTCCATCCACGCATGGAGCCAAATGTTGGCTCTGCAGAGCCGAGCAGAGCTGCAGCATCAGCACGACACAACACAGTGACGAGGATCAACAGTTTATTTAAGCTGAAACAAACACATGAAGACCGGCCGGGACTGACGGCGCCTCGTGACGTCTCCATCAGAACAACGTAAACTCACGGTCTGCTCATTGGTTATTTACAGAGCTTTCGACTGTGTGCCATGGCCTTCTCACCTGGAGCGTGCTCAGGGGCCATCATGTGACTGAAGTACAGAACTTATACAATAAACACGATAACAAGTGATAAGAGTTTAGCTTCATTAGGTTGTTTGCAGTCATGTGACGTTAAATTCAGATGGAGGGCAGGAAGTGAAAACTGCAATGGACAAGATGAAGGAAGGTTCTTCCTGAGCTGGTTTAGATGAAACAATGAGAGAAAGGTGTGAACAGAACATCAGGTCATGTGTTGGATGTGACTCTTATGGAGCGATTTTTCAGTTGAACTGAAGGTTTTGCTGCTGTTGAGTCAGCAGATCAAACAAGTAGCTGCTCGTTCAGACGTCGTTCTGCTCGAGGAAACAAAAGTCTGGAGGTGAGCAGCTTTCCTGTTAGCGGCCGGTCCTCGGGACCAAAGAGCTCCTGATGACTGTCGTTTGGTTTTTTAAGGGTTCATAGTTTTTATTGTCCTGTGGATTAACGAGCAGCAAACGTTGAGCGCCGCGGTGCTGAATGGTGACGTTTACGTTACGGTTGTTTGCTACGTTAACCTCGCTAAGGTCCAATGAAACGCCACTAAAGACGAGGATCGTCTCTAAGCGAGACAGAGTACGTTCAGCTGTCTCATGTGGAACCGCTAACGTTGATTGAACAAGTGTTTGTCGTGTTGCTTGTAGCTGTTACTTTAAATCCGTCACCACAGATTTAAACATTACACAAAAGGCTCCTCGTGGTTTCTCAGTTCAATCAATATGAGCGACCGTAAACGACACAAAACATCAGCATTTTGAGTGTTAAAGTGCTTCATATGCAGAAAATCACTTCCTGCCCTCCATCTGCAGTTTGTGCCACAACAAAAGTGAAGTGACATCATCACAACCTATTCAGAAAGACAAAAACAATTACTTTTTCCAGTGATAAAGAAAACATAAAACAGTAGACTAACACATTTCCCTGAGTGCAACAGATACCGAGTGTTGACATCACACTATAACACACCACAGCAACTGTCAACAAAACACAGACACATCACTGAAAACGTCAGCCATGCAGCACGGTCACATGACAGGGACAAGAGGAAGCTTTGAGTTGGTTTGACTGTCAGTAGTGTGTTTCTCTGCACAGAGACACCGAAGAGGAGCCAGACTCAGAGAAACCGAACCCAAAGCCAGGATACAGAGGCTCAGTGAAGGTGGTGCTGAAGGTGTGGAGGTGGATCAGTGAGTCAGAGGACACCCTGTAGAAGGACAGAGTGCCAGCAGGACAGTCCACATACACTGCTACTCTGTTAGAGACAACGGAGGAGGAGGAGGAGGAGGAGGAGGAGGAGGAGAGATGCAGGTCTGTTCTTATCCTATTGTGATAGAAAGAGTAAACATTAACATTAGAGCACCTCAGAGTCCAGGACTGATTGTTGCGTCCAAACCAGCAGTCAGCAGTCTGTCCTTTCCTTCTGATTCCTCTGTAAGCCACTGATATATAAACCACTCCAGTCCACTCCACCTCCCAGTAACACTGACCGGTCAGACCAGTGCCACATAGCAGCTGCTCCCAGAAGTCAAACCTCTCCAGATGTTTAGAGTATGGCTGCTTGTCGCTCACTGCTGTCACCGTCCGGTTGCTGTCAGACAGTTTGAGGTTTGTGTGAACTGTGTTTGTGTCCAGTGTGAGTTCACAGGCATCTGATGGACAGACAAAGACACAAGACAGCAGCACTTTATCATGAACATGAACATGAACATGAACAGACCGACTGTTCGATAGATCAGAACGTCACTTCTGCCTTGTTTTCATGAACCACACACTCACATTTCCTCAGACCAGGTTTCAGCCTCTGCTCTCCACCATGTTCCACCCTGGACCAAGAAACAAAGTCTTCATAAACCTTCACGCAGATCGACCGTTGAGACAAAACAGCTTCCAGTGCGCGTCCACTTAACGGACTGAAAACAACACCAACAGACTGAGCCGAGACAGAGAAACAGTGTGTGAGCGGTTCATACCTGAGAGTCTCCAGTCCAGCAGACAGCAGCTTCACTCCTGAGTCTCCTGGATGATTGTAGCTCAGGTCCAGCTCTCTCAGATGGGAGGGGTTGGATCTCAGAGCTGAGGCCAGAGAAGTAAAGCCTTCCTCTGTGATCATACAGCCTGACAGCCTGGACGGACACACACACACACACACACACACACACACACACACACACACACACACACACACACACACACACANACACACACACACACACACACACACACACACACACACACACACACACACACACACACATATACAGATACATCAATGAGTGTCCTTTTTCTTGTCCTGTCATCAGCAGAATCAGTTAACATCACGATCGGTATCATCCTGTGCGCCCAACAACATTTAAATGGCCATCCTCAAAAGCTGAATCCTCACCTGAGAATCTCCAGTGTACAGTTTGGACTCTCCAGTCCAGCAGAGAGCAGCTTCACTCCTGAATCCTGCAGGTCGTTGTTACTCAGGTCCACCTCGCTCAGAGTACAGGACGTGGAGCTGAGGACTGAGGACAGAGCTTCACAGCTTCTCCATGACAGATTACAGCTGCTGAGTCTAAAGGACGATTTGTGAGACAAAGACAAACGGCACGTCCTCACTGATTGGTTGAGGCAAACATTCGAGCACTGGAGTATCAGGTGGTAAGAAAACACAATTTGACAGATTCAACTGATCAGTACTGATATAGTAATGAGCAGTTATCTGTGCACCTACAGAGCTTTGTTGGAGGCTTTGACCACCGGCAGCAGCCTCAGAAGAGCCTCCTCTGAAGCAGAATATTTCTTCAGGTCAAACACGTCCAGATCTTTTTCTGAGGACAGTAAGATGAAGCCCAGAGCTGACCACTGAGCAGGAGACAGTTTACGCGTGGAGAGACTTCCTGAACCCAGGTACAGCTGGATCTGATCCACCAGAGAACGATCGTTCAGTTCGTTCAGGCAGTGGAACAGATTGATGCTTCTCTCTGCAGACAGATTCTCCCTGATCTTCTCCTTGATGTACTCGACCTTTTCCTGACTGCTCTGTGGGATACTTCTTGTGTGTACCAGTTCTCGTAGGAGAGTCTGATTGGTCTGCAGTGAAAGACCCAGGAGGAATCGGAGGAACAGGTCCATGTGTCCATTTGGACTCTGTAAGGCCTTGTCCACAGCACTCTGGTAGAAATATTTAGACCGTTGAGATGCTGGTTGTTCTTCTGAGAGAAGATTTTCTCCAGACTTGATGAAGGTCAGATGAACATAAAGAGCAGCCAGAAACTCCTGAACACTCAGGTGGATGAAGCAGAACACCGTGTCCTGGTACAGTCCTCTCTCCTCTATGAAGGTCTGTGTGAACACTCCTGAGTACACGGAGGCTGCTCTGATATTGAAGCCACATCCTCTCAGGTCTGATTTACTGAAGATCAGGTTTCCTTTCTGCAGCTGCTCAAAAGCCAGTTTTCCCAGAGACTCGATCATCTTCCTGCTCTTCGGATTCCAGAGTGAATCTGTCTCAGTTCCCTCACCATACTTCACATTCTTCATTTTGGACTGAACCACCAGGAAGAGGATGTACATCTCAGTCAGGGTCTTGGGCAGCTGTCCTTCCTCTCTGCTCTTCATCACATCCTCCAGGACTGTAGCAGTGATCCAGCAGAAGACCGGGATGCGGCACATGATGTGGAGGCTTCGTGATGTCTTGATGTGGGAGATGATTCTTCTAGTCTGCTCCTCGTCTCTGAACCTCTTCCTGAAGTACTCCTCCTTCTGCCGGTCAGTGAACCCTCTGACCTCTGTCACCATGTCAACAAAATCAGAGTGGATCTGATTGGCTGCGGCAGGTCGTGTGGTTATCCACAGGCGAGCAGAGGGGAGCAGATTTCTGTTGATGAGGTTTGTCAGCAGCACATCCACTGAGGTGGACTCTGTCACATCGAAGTCTTCGTCCCGGTGTCTATTGGTGGAGCAGTCCAGTTTGATGTGGCTCTCGTCCAGTCCGTCCAGAATAAACAGAAGCTTGAACGTGCTCTTGTCATAGTTGGTGTTTCCTGATGACTGCAGCGTTTTAAAGATGTAATTAAGAGCTTCTTTCTTGATGTGTTTGGTCTCCCTGATACATTCATGAATGAGCTTTGCCAAACATAACTTCTCTCCCTGCCATAAGTTCAGCTGACGGAAGGTGAAGGGGAATATGAGGTGCACGTCTTGATTGGCTCGTCCTTCAGCCGTGTCCAACACAAACTTGCGCACAAGAAATGTTTTGCCAATTCCTGCGATTCCACTGGTTAGCACTGTTCTGATGGGTTTATATCTTCCAGAGGGGGGTTTGAATATGTCACTGAGTTTAATTGGTTCCTCTGTGTCTGCAGGCTTCCCCCCCTCCTCGTGCTGCGTGTTGACGTGCAGGTCACCCCCCGCGGTGATGAACAGCTCCGTGTAGATGTCCTCCAGACGCTGCTCGTCCTTCTTCTTGGCCCACCCCTCTTGTGCACACATGAACTTGTCCTGGAGGTTTGACTGAAGCGTTTGTTGGTAGTATGAGATGTGTTGTGGCTCTGGTACTGGAACGATCACATCTGTGTGACGAAAGTAGAGACACAACATGAAATTAGGTGCAGTGCGTCCGCAGCGCTGGACTGGTGACCGCTGCACAGTCCTGTGGCTTCAGTTTGACCGTCGGCCTTCAGTCCACATACGTACTCTCGCTCTCGCTCACATGACCAGAAATCTGCAGTTTCTATTTCTTTTATTCTCACAGCCGAAGCTTTACATGTCCCTTCAGTTGGAACATGTGTAATTGTCCTTGATACATCAGACGTTAGGACTGAGCGTTCAGGGTGGACACTCAGCAATTTGCCTCCCATTAATCCTGAACTCAGTCAGTGTTCTGATTCTATACATGTTCAGGGTTTCTTTATGATTCAGCAAAACAAAGTTAACATGTTAACGGCACAGAATAAAAGGTGAGAACTTCTTCACAGTGATGGCAGCCTATCAGCCGAGCCCAGCTACTCTGATGCTGCGCTGACTAAATCTTCAAAGTCGTCCATCTTTGCTTTCTCTCAGCTGTAATCGAGTCACAATCTTTCGTACTGACAATAAAACGTACTTACACTTTATTTTTCCAAACTTCCAACCACACTGGGTCTTTCAGGGCTTCCATACATACCAGACAACACAGCAGCTTTACCTTCTCTCTGAGAGGAGGACGGTCCTCTGTTCTCTGAAGTCTCTCCACTGTCACTGACGTCCACTGACACAGAGAGACAGATGATGTTATATTTTCAATATGACTCATTACTTACTGTTTATCATGAAGTCAATCAGTGCTTATTATTGACTCCTTCACTTCAGGTGGTTTTTAAAACGTCTCTGCGTTGTGTACCGCAGGTTGTACAGTTTCGTCTTGGATAGGTGAGTCGTTGGAGTGTGACCTGTGTAACTCCACCACTGAATCTTTTCTTCTAAGTGCAGATATTCTGGACAGCGTTCAGGTGGCTGAGAGTGTCCTGCTGTCCAATGAGGAGGGTCTATACCCACAGACCCTGTCCTGAAACACTGCTGCTGCCCAAATCGCATCACTGGAGACGGTTTGGAAAGGAGGAGGCACCTTAGAGTCACTTCCTGTCTCTGTGTCACATGGGTCCGTCCTCTCACAAACAATAATTGACGACCTTTTCTCATAATTATGAGATCAGGTCTCCATTTGCTTTCTTTGATGAGTACAACACACTGAGAGACCCTCGTTCTTTCATCACAGGTATTGTGTTGTCAGCCTACTTCTTTCATCTGAAGATAGAAATAAAAGAAAAAAGTGTGACTGACCTTCTGCTGCTGGTCTGATGTCTGACAGCCTCTGCACCAGATCATTCCTGGGGATCTTCTTTAAAACGTCTCTGGTCACCTCCAGAGCTCCGTGAAGTCCACATGTGTTGGTCATCAGATCCACTGTGTCTGGTCTGTCTGCCCCCTCCAGTTTGGACACTTTGAAGGTTTTGTAGCCGTCCAGGATGTGGAGCTTCAGCCACCACTTGAAGTGCTTGAATTCCTCCTCACTTAAATCCATCAGCGTGTTCAAAAGGCCCTCAGATGTCATCGTGGCTAAAATCAGGCAGTATCATCAACCTGAAGACAAACCGTAACACACATATGTGAGAGCAGTTTTCCTTTCTCAGGAGCTCTGATTGGTCAGTACAGGAGCTGTGATGGTGGCCAGTTAGAGCTGCACATCCCAGTAAATTCAGCAGAACTAAGGTAAAATATTAACGGTCACTTAAAGAGCCGACCAGGCTCCTTCGTTAACATCCCATAAAAATGGACGGGTGAGGGTCTAAGTCTGGACTGCAGATAAGATAAGATAAGATAAGAGCAGAATGTGGTTGGACATCGTCTTCCTGAAAAAGACGTCGTCTGCTCGGCAGCATGTTGCTCCAAAACCTGAACATGTGTTCAGCATTAATGGCGCCTTCACAGATGAGCAGCTGAGCTCTGACGAAGGTGAAACCAATCAGCCAAGCAGGAGGGCGGGAAAAACACAGGAAGTGAAATCTGACACACGAGCAGAGAAAACAGGTAATAACAAAACTAAACAGACCAGATCAGACGCCTTCTGCTCATTAATCTTTGTTCTCTTTGTTCTGTTGTTCTCGTGCCTGTTTGGTATTTTGTGCTTATTTGTAACTCGTGAAGAACTTTGTAACTGCTGCAAACTCTGAAAGTCATCCATACCGTCATCCTCGCTCCCTTGTCTTATGTTTGATTAGAATCATGAGAGCAGAGCTCCTGGTTTGAGACATGAACGGCTGATTCATGCAGCCACACACTGATCACAGGTCAGCGCCCGCTCTGTGTTTTCTCCCTGGCTCTGGTCCACCGTGTTACTCACTGAAGTTTTCCTTTCTCTTTCAGGCAAACGAAACTATTCTCACTGTGACTGTTTCTAAACTCTGCTCTAAAGCCAGACTGGCCACAAGCAGACAGTAATCATAAAAACCATGAACAGGCCGTCACCTCAACACGCCGCGATGCCGCTGGAGCTGGAGCTGGAGCTGGAGCTGCAGGCTGGTCAGACGAAAACCAGTTTCAGTTCTGCACCCGCTCTCCTGAAATCCTTCATCGTGAGACGGAAAGAATAAACACAACAAAGAAGACAATAAAAGAAGCTGAAAACAGAAGATGAAGAGCAGCTTCGCACTGCAGTTACTCACCACCAGAGCCTGAGCTGAATGAATGAATGAGAAACTGTTCTGCCGCTTGCATCATCCATTCATCCAATCACATGATGACAGGAAGTAATCCTGCTCTGTGGACAAGAAGTACGTCTGTGCAATGTTAACATTATTATTATCGTTACTATTATTATTATTATTGTTGTTATTATTATTACCTATTGTCCAATGAACTTGAAAGTGAACAAAACTTCCACAAGTCAAACTGATTCTGTGACAACAGACACGAAATAAGATAAAAGTGATTTAGTTAAAGTAGTAAAACTCAGTGAAAGTAAAAGTAAACACAAAAGGAGAAGAAGAAAAATGACAAACCTATGATCTATGATCTGCAGACGATAGATGAAAACACACTGGATAAAATCATCTACACAACCTATTTTCATTACAAACGAAAGAGTACATAAAAGAGTAAAGGAGACAGTTCAGAGGAGCATGTTACTGGTGTCCTCCACCCACACATGAGTAAATGAGTCATCACTGTCAACAGGAGGAACCAGGGGACGGACGGAGACACCTCCTCTGGTACTCTGCCAATCTGAAGTAACAAACAAGAGGGCAGATACACATGAAACATGTATTCCACCTGCTGATGTTACAGGTGTTCAGTCCAACAAGAGGCCATGTTAAAAAGGTTGTTGTTTGAGGAGACAAACTTTGCTGATGTAATCTGTGGAAGGTAACTGTGCAGCTTAGCTTCTGGCTGAATGTGCTGTAGCAGCGCTGCCTTTGATGTCCAAGCTTGTCTCCTAGAAATCACATNGGCCAACAAGCATGCTAACTGCGGGAATTAGCATGGCTAGGAGGCCAACAAACATGCTAACTATGGGAGCTAGCATGGCTAGGAGGCTAACTAACATGCTAACTGTGGGAGCTTGCATGACCAGGAGGCTAACAAACATGCTAACTGTGGGAGCTAGCATGGTTAGGAGGCTTACAGACATGCTAACTGTGGAGCTAGCGTGGCTTGGATATTAACAGACATGTTAACTTTGAGAGCTAGCATGGCTAGGAGGCTAACAAACATGCTAACTGTGGGAGCTAGCATGGCTAGGAGGCTAACAAACATGCTAACTGTAGAAGCTAGCATGGCTAGGAGGCTAACAGCAGCAGTTCACAAAGCTGTAAAGCACACAGCTTTTTTATCAAACTTCACTGTCATTGACCTCATCACTGTTCAGCCAATCAGCATCTTCCTCCTCTGCCACCTGTGTTGTTGCACCTGCAGTTACAACACAAGAAAATAAACTAACCAAACATTAGAGAGCATCAGAGGTCAAAGTTCAATCAGACTGAAGTGAAGTGAACGTGCCTCGTCTTGTTCCACACGGAGATAAATTAGAAGTGAAATCTGGTCTGACAACAGAGGCCGGGTCTTATTTTGGAGGTGAGACAGATGGGACGTCCTCTCCTCATGGATGAGACCATGGACATCCACAGCTGGTCTGTGTGCAGTTATAAAAAGCCTGACGTTGCCGGACTGTAACTGGACTCCTGCAGGCTGCAGGTCGAGCTGCTCACGACCAACGCGTCTATTCTTAGACCTTTTGTTTCCTGACGGCCGTCGGACTGACGACATGTGGAAGGTCAAACGTGAGTGTTTCCACTGTATGCCTGTTTTTCACTGAGTACACTAACTCGTCTGATCACAGCCGTGTTTTAAACAGGGATGAGTGTCATCTGTGCTCGAACGTTGACTGTTTCTGCTGCGCTGCCATCAAACAAACTTCACATCCTTTATACATTCAGTTCTGATAGTTTTGACTCGACTGATCGTTTGACTTGGTCTTTAATCTCGCTGGTAGGTCACACAATTTATGTCTAAATGTTTTTTGGGATTGATTCCTCCATCGAACATGTTTCACTGTGTTGCATCTTCATTCCCAGATTTTTAAAGGAGCTCCATAAACACGACACATTTTCATGGACGACGTGTAACATTCCACTGTTTTGTGTTTGCTGCAGCTCCGGCTGATCATCCCATGGAGACGAGGTACCGGCCCATTTTAGAGGTAATCACTACGATCCAGCATGAAACAGCGCCAGTTAGAAAAGACTTCACAGCCTCAGGGTCTCCGTGTGAAACATCAATAAATCCACAATCAATCATCAATAATCAAACAGCAGTTTCAATGTGTTCATCTCCTTCATCCTTCATGTGTTCACAAAGTGGTGAACTCGCTCCATCCTCTATGAACCACTGAGCCTTTCCAGGACGCCCCTTTCATACCCAATCATGATCCTCTCACCTGTTACCAGTGAGCCTGTTTACCTGTGGAATGATCCAAACAGGTGTTTCTGGAGCGTTCCACATCTTTCAGTCTGTGAAACGTGTCGCTGCATCAGACTCACAATCAGAGATATTTACAAAAGAGGCTTCGTGTTCGTCACAGTGGAGTCTAAAAACAGCTTCACTTCACACTTCAAGGTCCTCTAGCTTTCAGTCATAGCACATGACCTTCTTCAGCAGATGGACCAGCTGCCATGAGCACTTTAAGGACTCCTCGTCCACGTAGGCTCAGAAGCTGAATGGGAGCTCGTTCTTGAGAAGACTGTCCGCCGAGGAAGAACATGTGATACGATCAAAAGCTCCAGAACAGCCTGGACGTGGCGGTGAGACTCTTTGGTCACATCTGTTTCTAAGGTCAAGAACATCCTTCACTTCAAAGACAACATGGATGAGAAATCCTGGAAATCTGACCATTTATAACCCCACAAACGTCAAATGCTGATGAAGATCGTGTGATATGATCGAAAGCTCTAGAGCGGCTACTAAGTGGAACTTATGGTGAGGAAGTTTCTCAAAGTCAAGAATAAACGTTTGCTCTCGGTCCAACAATCTGTTTCTCCATCGTCCTGCTGACGATGTCGTTCTGCCTCAGTGTCTTCTTTCAGTCAGACCGACAGCAAAGTGTCTCCAAACCTGAGGGCGTCAGCGCTGTTACTAAAAGATCTTCCTGTCTCCTCTGTGACAACTTCCTGTGTGTTAGAGCTTGGTTTCCCCCGACCCCATGTCCCGGTTCCACCTGAGGAGGGGTTCTCCTGAGGAGGAGTTCCCTGACCTGTGCAGGAACTCTACCTGGATGGGCCGGATCCTCACGCCGGCCATGTACCGCCGACAGTTCAACCGCTGCACCCACAGCGGAGTCATCTTCGATGACGTCATCCGGCCCGGCCTCGAGGAACCAGGTGATGTCAGCGTGATGTCAGCGTGATGTCAGGGTCTGGCTGGTGGGCAGAGAATTACAGTCAGATCAAAATGAGGAAAAGGAAGTCACGGACTTTCAAGGAACGATCAGTGATTAGATTTTCAAATTAAAAATCAACATTTTACTCGGTGTTTCTCCGCTGATCATAACGGTTCGTTTCCAAACATGACTGATGAACGTTAACATTTAGAAAACATTTAGACAAAGTTCAACAATTCATGCTGGTGGATGATGAGTAAGTTAAAGATTTCGTGCAGAGGTCAGCTGTTATGTGTTCCTGTTGTGACATTCAGAAAATCAACTGTATTGAAGTGAATATGAAAAACTCTCCTTGAAATACAAAGTCAGTATATTTTCTTTCGATTTGGGAGGACTGTCGACATCAACATGCGAACGCATCAATCAGCCTGTGATGTTTGTGCACCAAGGTGATTGGTCAGGTCCCGTATCTGTGGGGTGTGTCGCGGGCGATGCCCAGTCCTACATCCTGTTCTGCGACTTCTTCGACCGAATCATTGAGGCGCATCACGAACACAAGATCACCAGCCAGACGCCAGAGAGCGACTTCAACCACGACAACCTGAAGGTAGCTTTCAGACCGCCGGCTGGTCACTCGATTTGATTACAAGTAATTATTGTAGAAAAGTCCAATAGTTCAGGAACAAGGCAGAAAGATGACCAGTAACTCGTCCGCCCAAGTCACATGACCCTGAGAACCGTGCACAGCAACACACTCCACGTGCACACGTCCACGTACTCAGATCAGTCAGTGGACTATACGAGAAAAACGTGTTTCAGCTCGCTGAGTGTGTGTCTCGTGAAGCTGAAGCCTGCAGGCACACGATTCACCGTCTGTTCACTGGAAAACAAAAACAACGCATGAAACAAAGAGTCTGAATAAAGCTCTGTTTAACAGTGTGTGTGTGTGTGTGTGTGTGTGCAGGGGGGTGATGACTTGGACAGGTTGTACGCTGCACGCTGTGAGGTGAGTGTTGTTCGAGGGGTTGAAGACTTCTGCTTCCCGACACACTGCAGCCGAGGAGAGCGCAGAGAGCTCCTCACGTTGGCCAGGAGAGGTACTGCACGTCCAGGTTCTGACAGGCTCGGCCTCTGATTTCTGATTTCTCTTCATTATACAGAAGAAGGCAGCTCTGACAGTCTTCGGTTCTTCTGGTTGTGTAACACCAGCTGTTTTACTACCTGGTTAACTGCCTGTGGTTTACTGGTTTACTGCCTGTGGTAATAAACCAGTTGATTGTCTCCTCTTTGCTCTCAGCTCTGCAGCGGCTGGACGAGGACGAGCTGCTGGGGCGACTCCTCTTACTGGAGGAACTGAACCAGGAGCAGCAGAAGGAGCTGAACCTGAACCCTCCATCTTCCTCTCAGCTTCGTACTGGTGTGGCCCGGGACTGGCCTGACGCCAGGGCCGTCTGGTCAGTCTGCAACAGTCTGGTTTCTTCACGAGTCTTTTTGATCCAGTAACTTCTCTGACTGGAGAAGATGATGGAGCAGCTGGGCCATTAGCTTTAAGGTTGGAGGTTTGGTTCTCAGCTCTGTCTGCCCACATGTGGGGGTAAGCAGTGCCCCCCATGAGAGACCAGCGATTGAAATGCATGTGCAAGACACCAAATGTCTCACCTGTTAACTATGAAGTGCTCTCAGCCGGTGATGTTTAGGGAAAATAAGCAAAATATGTCAGGCAGTTTCTCTTGTCAAACATGTCCCATGATTCCTTGGCGCAGGGTGAGTAAAGATGGCGGCCTAGTGGTCTGGGTCAACATGGAGGACCACCTCAGACTTGTGTCCACACGAGATGATGCCAACATTGCAGAGGCCTTTAAATGCATCTGCATCAACCTGCAGAAGGTCAGTGATGGGTCTGATTTTCATTACAAGTCAATCCAAGTCATCACTTGTTGGTGAATCTGGTGGTTTTCAACCAGTGAACCATCACCTCTCCACCACTAAGAGCATGTAAAGGTTGTGAGGAGTGCAAAAGCAGGTGGTAAAGTGTCTGATGACCTTTGACCTCTGAGTCTCTAACCGTTTTTCCTCTCCAGCTGGAGGAGATGTACAGAGAGCTCAGACACCCATTCATCTGGAAGCAGCAGTTGGGGTGGGTGAGCAGCTCTCCGGCCGACGTGGGGACGGGTCTGAGGATCAGAGTCCACCTCAGACTGCAACACGTTCCCAAACACAAGCGGCTGCAGGACATCCTGAGGAGACTGAGGATCCGCATGGACAAGACAGGTACAGGCACACACCTGAGCCTGAGGTCTCAGCGAAGATTCTTACGTTTGTTTATGTATTCAAGGTGTATCAAAGTCGTGTGACTAGCAGGCAGCTTCATAACGTCCCGTATATGATTCTGATGTATGGCCCACATGAACAGCATCACTTCAGACAGGCTACAAAATTCACCTGTCGACAGGTTTGATGTCTGACCTGTTGTTGAGATCAAACCTGATTTTTTTTCCTGCAACTCCTTTCTCCAAATCACAAAGTCAGAGTTCAACAGAAGATTTCAGCTCTAGTCTCAAACTTGCCTTTCCATGTCCCAGAATCCCCGGCGCTGTATCAGGTGAGCAACGCGGCGACCTTCGGCGTGAGCGAAGTGGTTCTGACCCAGCTGGTGGTGGACGGGGTCAAACTGCTCATCGCCATGGAGAAGAGGCTGGAGGGGGGCCGAGACATCGATGAGCTCGTTCCTGCACAGAAGTAGATCTGGATGATGGTTCACTGGAGTGAGGAGGAGGAGGAGGAGTCTGGTTGGTGTTTCCTGAATCCGCCATCTTTTCTGCAAACAGCTCGTGTTTAAAATCAACATCTTCATCCAGTTCAAAATGTTTGTTTACTCTCATTCAGTTTAATTATCTTGTGATTTTATGATCACATATTATTATTTTACAAATCTGTTGCTAAAATATTCATTTTAATCAAAAACTAACAAAATCTGCTGGTCTTTAATGTACATGTCTGTTTTTGTCTGATTTTATTTAAACATTGCTGTTACAGCCATGATGGTGTTTTTAACCATATCACACGGCCGTCCCCAGAAGACAAGACACATCCTGAAAATAAAAATACTACAAGAGCTCATAATGAAGCGTCTGTGTAGCAGCAGTTTAGTAGTTTAATAGTTAGCAGCTTATTAGTGTCTCCACAGTCAAAGAAATGAGTCAGACAGAAGAAATTCATTAAGCAGAAAGTGAATTATCCTTTAATTAATGAACACTTTGTGAGTAAACTGAACGTTAGCATCACACCGTGCCAGGGCTCTCATTGTATTTCTCACGCTGAAAAAAATTATAGTATAAATTCCGGGCTCTCAAGTTTTGAACTGAGTTCAGAGTGAGATTTTGGCGGCAGCGGCGGTGGGGGTTGGGGTGGGGACGGGGGCCTGATCTGATGAATGACACATAAATTCGTACAAATAAAAATATTTATTTCATTCAGCATTTCTTAGTGCATGTGTGTGTGTGTGTGTGTGTGTGCGTGCTGCAGGCTGCACCACAGTGGTCACTGCTCAGCACACACAGCAGCTCTGCTCTGTTCCACTCACAGCACAAAGTACCTGCTGCTAGAATGACTTCTCTCCACATCCACAATCCCCCGTCCTGCTGCCAGGCCTCCGTCTGGATATACAAGATGGTGTTTGCCAAATGGTGAGAGATGTGTGTTGATTGGTAGTTTCTGCTTCCACAGTCTTCATCAGGATGAGTAGTTTCTCCAGAGAATCGACCCATTGCACAGCGTTAGATTCACTCATTGTTTCTAAACCCAAGTGTTTGGTTCAGGTGGTGTAGAAGCACCTGGCTTTCTCTCTTCCTCTCGTCTCCCCGACACCTCTGTGTCTTTCTCTCTTTCCCTGCAGCTCTTAGAAATACACTGAAATGAAATATACTCGTGGTGAATGATGTGTCGTGGTACTCCGTACGCCTCTGGATAGTGCTGTGTTTATTGTGCATGATGTATTCATATTAGTATTTATGATAAGTCAGAGAAAAAAAATCCAAGACTCTTCTGCTGTATTCTTATTATATGGGATCCATGTGAAACAAAATTAAATATACTTGAAATTATTCTGTTGAAGGTTAAAATGTGTGCTTCTGTTCATGGGAGCTGATGGTCTTTTCACTCACTTGGTCGCACAACTTTATTGTCATTCAGCAGACAGCAAGTGTACACCCAACGAAATTTTGATTGTAACAAGCTCAGCACAGGGCTGAAAAAATATATGTGTGTGTGTGTGTGTGTGTGTGTGTGTGTGTATATATATATGTGTGTTGCCCTGCGATTGACTGGTGACCGGTCCAGGGTGTACCCCGCCTCTCGCCCGTTGACAGCTGGGATAGGCTCCAGCCCCCCGCAACCCCGACAGGGATAAGGCGGGTATAGAAGATGAATGAATGAATGAAATATATATGTACTATATATATATAGTACACACACACACACACACATATATACACAACTTTATTAGCATTAGCATTGTTAGCATTGCTAAACGCTAAAATCAGGGCTCTCAAGTTAAACACACACCTGCACCCCCCCAACATTAACCACGGTCGTCAAACACACACCTGTTCACTGGGTGTCACCTGTGGCTCACACCGACGTTAACTCCTCCAGACACTGTGACAAGCTCTATCGGACTCGACGCTGTCAGCATGTCAACATACACACGTTAGCATCAAAGCTAATTCCCCCTCCACGTCTGTGTTAGCTAATTAGCTAGCAATATACAACATAGCATTTAGCAAGCTAGCAAAACATTTGTGCAGCTCGAACGCGTGAAAAACATTAATATAAAAGCAGAGACAGAGTTAAAATGAACATGAATCCTGTTTAGACTTTAGTCTCAATAAATGTAGTAGAGTGAAAAGTATTTCCCTGTAGTGGAGTAGAAGTATGAGTGATTGAATACTGTGGTAATGTGCAGTACTTTAGTAACGGTACTGATTTACTTCCTCCTCTGATCAGATCCCACCAGCAGACTCAGAGGAGTTTTTAATGCTCAGCTTTCTTCTCAAAGCTGATCATGTTTCTACGACTCTACCTTTTATTTGAAAACTTTATTTTACTAAGAAAAAAAACCCTCCTCACTGATGTGATTCAGCCTCTGTACTCAGTTACCTGCAGTGTGGTTGATTAACAGGTGAAACCTGATGCATTCAGCTCACTTCATCGGTTGTTTGCCGATGACGTCATGTCGCTCTTTTGTTGTGGCACGAGCTGCAGATGGAGGGCAGGAAGTGATTTTCTGCACAGGAAACACTAAAACACACACTTACAATGCTGATGTTTTGCATCGTTTACAGTTACTCAAATCGATCAAAGCAAGAAAACACAAGGAGCTTTTATCGAGTACCAAATGTTGTTTATAAGGGTGAAAAATTCTGACTAAGAAACCCAGAAAAAAATGTCTTGTTAACTGTCTGCAGTGTGGAGGAGCTGAGTGGGCTAACAGTGGAAGTGTTATAACATTAGTTATTGTTTTAAGTCAATGGTGAAAGATTTAAAGTAACAGCTACAAGCAAGCAGCCACGCAGCCTTAAAGAACCAAACGACGGTCATCTGGAGCACTTTGGTACTGAGGTCGTGGACCAACCGCTAACAGGAAAGTTCTTTACCTCCACACGTTTGCCTGCTTTGTTTTCTCAGCAGAACAACGTCTGATGCAGCTCGTTGATGCTGTCAGAGATGTCTGCCGTCTCCACCACCACCTAAATCAGAGCAGTTTTTCCGCTCAGCGTCTGGCAGTTATAATCTGAACACATGAAGTGGGCGAGGCAAAGACTCATGGGAGTTTTTGTTGAGTCGGTGCTTTGTGAAATCCGGTGTGTGTTCCAGAGATCCATCCTAAACATTTTGAGTTCACGCGGAGCCTGGTCCTGGACTCACCGGCTGGGGGGTCAGTCTTCATCAAACACCATCCAAACCGCAGTGGTTTCATCCTCCAGAGACATTTTAACAGCTGTGATCACAAAATGACACAAAATGCTGGAAATGTTTAAGCTGTGTGGTTTTTATTTAAAATGAATCCCTCATGGCTACACTGGACTTCTGCTACGTTCCTGTTAACGGCGGATCAGTCGGTCACCTGGTTCGAGTTATTACCTAAGAGCTGAGGTGAAGGTTATTTTCAAGTAAGAGGCTCAGATGTACAGTCTTTCCCTCCCTCGTCCCGTCAGACAAGGACATCAGATTTGCATTGGTTGTTCCCTTCCTGGTTTTAAGTGCTACAACATACAGTACAAAGTGTTCTCGAGTCTGTCACGATGGGGAACCTTAACACAGAGAACCCTCAGGACCTCGACGCTGTAGAGGCGGGCAGAGCGAGTTCGAGGCTCTGCCGATGTACAGCCGAAGATTAGTGGGAACGAAATTCAACAAAAACTAAAAAGAAAAACCACAAACTGCTCATTTCCTCTGGTATAACTGACGCATCAGGAACACAAAGCAGCATTCAGAAGGCATAAAGTGGTGCAATACAGAACTCAGTCCATCTGCCAGCAAACAAACAGGTTTAAAGAGGCATTCAACATCTCACGGGCCAGAAACTTCAACTTCCTGCCGGAAATGTCCGTTAAAGGATCACTCAGAGTCAACAAATGTGTCGTACTAACAAGCCTCGTGTCCACAAGCAGACCTGGAAGCTGCACCTCTCAGCTGCGTTATTCTGGTTTTATGTCACGACTACAAGCTTTGAAAATAAGAACAAAATGACATTTTCAGTGGTGGAATCAAATAAAGAATGAAGACAGTGTGGACCAAATAAAAACTGTACAGACACCATCAATACTGTACCTGCACATGTTCACCTGGACAGGTATCATTTTATACAGCAACAATAGTAATTGAGCAAAAATAAAACACATTCTGTTCTGTCAGCTGTAAATGTGTAAAAAGGCTTCAGGAGCTTTACAGCTGTTGAGTGCTGACATCTTTACCTCCAGTATTATTGCAGCAGTATTAGTGTCAGCCAGCAGGAGGTCAGAGGTCACAGGCGTCAGCAGTGACGATGTTCCACTACCTGATTGGTCACCACATTTCCTGACTCACAGCCTGTGGAAGAAAGTGGAAGAAAATCTGCTGCAAGCTTCATGGTCACGATGAGAAAACGCTGAGAGCGAACGTCAGGCGGTGCGGCTGAAGCACAACCAGCCCGAGGACAGAAAACTGCCTCCATGTCGCTTCTAACACTTCACTCATCTTAGCTCAGATCAGACTGATGCTACGCTAACGTTAGCCTGAGAGGAACCTCATTTAAACCTGTCATAATCTTCCCCTCTAGACTTCTGTCACTGTTGTCGTAGCATTAAGCTGAGGCTGAACAAAAAACTCAGTCTGAACATTTTCACCTGGTCCTCAAACCTCAAGCTCCTCCACACTCAGTGTGAACACATCGTCGGTCAGCAGACATTAGCCAGTCAAGCTAGCAGGCTAGCAAGCTAACTAGCTGGCTCTCTACACTGGAGGCTGAAATAACAAACTGAAATAATTTCCACCATCAGAAAGCAAAGAGCGAAAGGTGACAGACTGGTGAGTTTTGTAGTGACGTAGGCAGCTCGGTGTTCTGTCGGAGCAGGAGAGCTGCACGGGTGGAGCAGAGGCCACGCTACACCCCGGAGACCCGACTACTGTTAGCAATCAGGCTAAAGCTAAGCACTGGATCATATGCGCTGAAACAATATTAGAAGATTACATGCAGCCTGGTCACATTCCCCCAACAGACTGATCCATACAGAAACTGTCCTGAAGTGCTTAGTCCCCCCAGAACACGTGGAACTGCTCAGAGACTCATCGGCGTTCTGGACCTGGCGACGTTCGCTGTGAGGCGCTCGCAGTTATTTCTTTAATGTAATCTCAAGATGACGAGTTCATTCTTTTGTTTATGAAACGAGATGATAAACAAAAGCACGTTTCCTGTTTTTGCTTTTAATGTTTATCAGAGATCAGGACCAGAATGCACAGACTGATCAGAGGGTATAACTATTGATCACCGGCTTGTTTTCATTTTCCTCCTTTATGTGATAAATGATCTCGATACATTGAGAAATTCACCTTTTTGTTTTCTCCAGATAACGAAATAACTAACTCGTGTATTAAAGAATAATTGCGAGCACGTCCGTTCTCGGCTTCCGTCGACGTTTGAAGATTTGGTTTCCAGCGTGAACAGTGATGGACTAACATGGCGTCTCGCTCCAGGAGGATTTAACGGTAGCACGCCGCTCCGCTCTGCTCAGTCTGAGGGACGAACCACAACCTGCTCAACATCTGCGTGTTAATATTTGGTTTCACTGGCAAACATTTAGTGATTACATTAAGTAGTTAGTGTGTTGAGTATAATAAGGTGTATTTCCTCTGAGTCATACAGCAGTTGGGGAGGAATAGTGCTGAACACAAGATGGCCGCCATCACTCGGCGGGCATCCTTCTGTGAGGAAGAGGAGCAGAGATATTCTCCTCGCAGTGTTTAAGGATACTTCGATGATACTGGGAAGCGGCTCACAGCCTGATCTCGTTGGCCACTTTGGAGGCGATGTTTTTGAAGGCGATGGATGTGCCAGAGATCCGTTTGAAGCGCACGCCGTTGAGCGAGAGGCGGGGCAGCTTGCACACCTCCATCTCCCATTGGACCAGAGTGTCCTGCCGGGCGTCGCCGTGCACGCAGAACAGCGAGTAGCGCTCGCGCTGCTCGTAGTCACAGTTGTTGGCGTCCAAAACTCTCCGGATCTCCTTCATCATGTCCCCTGGCTCCATGGAGGACGTGGTCTTCATGCTCCAGGTGAAGCGCAGGGAGCGAGGCTTGGAGTCCCGGACGTCCTCTTTGGGCTCGCCTGATAAACTCCTGGAGGAAACAGGAACAGGAAACCAGCAGCATTAACAGAGACATGGCCACTGTCCATTTTCAACCGAGGCATCCTGGACATTTCAGGACGACCTCGTGAGAAACAACCTTTCCTTTTGCTTTTCTTTTTTAATGGACTTTAACAGACTTCACTAAGTTCAGTGCTCATCAGGACTGCGTGGATGCGGTCCGATCAGGTTTGGCTGACAGTGACCAAACAGCCTCATCAGATTCTGGTTTAAATGTTGCCGATTGGCTCACAGAAGCACATGACCACCTGAGCTCTTACTGACCTGTGGACGAACTTCATCGTGATCTTGCCAATGAGGGAGGTAGAGGTCCCGCGGCGGGGCGAGGCCAGCGATGCGGCAGCGTGCTGCGACAGGCTGGGCGAGGCCGGCGGGCCGTTGTAGGTGGCGGGCCGTCGATCTCGAAGCTGAGCGCCGTGGAAGGTGGAGCGGCTGGAGGAGCCGCGGGGGAAGCGGGTTCGGTCCGGCGTGGCGCTGCTGCCGCTGCTGGTGACGCTGAAGGCTGAGGGCGATGACGGAGGCTGCTGGGGGGAGCTGCGGCGGGAGGAGAGATGTCGTTACATTGTGATGGAAAAATGAAACGTGTCTCTGTGACAGCGGCGCTGATTCACCTCTGATACTCGGCGTTGTCGTCGATGGGGGGCAGACAGGACTTCATGGGATGTCCTGACGCTGACATGGACTTGACGTGCCGGGGGCGTGTTGAGGACCCGGTTGCCCCTGGCGATGGGGAGGGGGATGCTGCAGGTACCTCAGGTAGACTGAAACAGAAACACATTAGTCATCTATGCGGAGATCATCATGTGATCAATGAAAACTCCCAGAATCCTTCTCACCTGCTGTCCTTCCCGTTGGGAACAGCAGCCGAGTGGCGCTCAGCACTCATCCTCTCGTTAACATACGTGTTCCTCCGAGTTATGCTCTGTAACACACACACAGTCTGAACCAATCAGCTTCTTTCCACTGATCCAACACTGAGGGTATGAAGGCGCTGGCGCCCCTCAGAGGCTGCAGAGGTCATTACAGCCACAACAAACATCCCGACCAAGTGTCTGCTCGGTTTTATCAGTTGTGGAGCTAAACGTGCAAAGTTTGTCCAGAGGGTGGCGCCAGAGGAACGGTTCAAATGTAGCTAAAGGGTTTATCCTCTGAGGAGCAGGAACGAGATCAGGACAATCCAGACTTCAGTTATTGAGATAAAACAACACAGAACAAAGATGATTTCTGAGTAATGAGCTGAACGACAGTGACTGTACGTGCTGCTGAAATGCTGGTGACCTACAGTTGATAGTGTCCCTGAATGCCTCCTGCGTAGACAGACGGAGGAGTGGCTGCTAATGGCTGTTAAAGCTACGAGGTGTTAGCCTGGTTGTGGACTGTTGAGCAGTGAGCAGAGGAGACTAAAGTTCAACTGCTGTTTAACCATTAACCCCGGTTTAAACCTGGTGTCTGCATCAGGACCTGGTTTAGACCAGAATCTGAATGGTCTCACCCCTGAGGCTGTGGCTGACCGCCTGCGGTCTGAAACTCCCATGGGCGAAGCCGGCTCGTCCTTCTTGTCGCTTTCTACGCTGTTGGCATGACAACGCTTGGTGTAGGAGACAGGTGGGGGGATGGACGGCGCCACTGAGACACAAGACAGACAGCATTCAAAGACTTGATCCAGATCTATTCTAACACCTTGATATGTGAGTATAACAGTCTTCATGTCCAGACAGGAACTCACCGTGGTCACTGAAGCGCCGCTGCTTCTGATTGGCTGATACAGTGCGAGAGTGGGCGGGGGACTGACTGGAGCCGTTGAGGTCACTGCTGGGCCGTGACCTTTGACCCAGGTTAGTGCTGGACAAAGAGTCACTGCCTTCAAACTGGTGGAGAGACACAACAGAGGCTTCTGGGTAGAAGACTGGGACACTGGTGCTCCTTTGATGGAGCTCGGCTAACTCTTTCCCCCTGGATGCAGTCTTTGTGCTAAGCTAGGCTAAACACGTCCTGACCTGCACTGTGCACAGATGAATCTGACAGATCAGGACGAGTAACAAACCTCGGCAGATTTCCTCCCCAGCAGCAGGTATATTGCCGTCACCTCGTTGTATTTCTGACCCTCCAGCGCCTTCACCACCTCCTCCTGAGGGAAGCCCATAGTCCCCATCAGCTCTGATTGGCCAGAAAACACACAGCACCGATGCTTTGAGCTAAATGCTAACATCAGCATGCTACCACGCTGCTAACACACTGATGATTGGCAGGTATAATGTTGACCATGTTGGCATGACATTTGTTAATCTCATTAGTTCTGTAAGTATTTGGTAAATACGTGGACACAATGACAGATAACATCATCATCAGTGACATCATCAAACATGAGGATTATGGGACATACAGAGCAACATTGTCATCCCAGAATCCTGTGTGTGTGTGTGTGTGCCTGACCGATGCGTTTGGGGTCTCTGAAGTCTTGTTCTGGTTCGCTGTATGATTTCAGCTCCTTGTCGTCACAGCCGACGTTCATCCATCGATCCTTCATGATTTGCTGAGAAACACACAGACGACATGAACAGCTACAGCTCTGCAGTTTGATCAGCATTCAGGGACGAAGAGCACGAAGACGAACCCGAAGCCGCAGGTCTGGGGTCTGGTTTTACCTGCAGGCTGCCTCGTTTGCCCGGGTTCAGGACCAGAAGCTTCTTCAGCAGGTTCTCGCAGTCAGTCGACATGTAGAAAGGAATCCGGTACTTTCCTCTGAGAACACACTCCCTCAGCTCCTACACACACACACACACACACACACACACACACATTAGCATGTCTGATGTTAGCATGTTTACTGTCCGTGACCTGCAGCAGCTCTGACCAGGAATCGTTTCATGAAAGTTGTCTTCTGTCATTAAAAGCTTTTAGCATCCTGACTTCAGTTGCTCATTAGCTCGTGAACTAACCGGTGTTAATCAGCTACAGTCAGCTAGCAAACATTAGCTTACTAATGCCAGAAAATGTGCTCTTCTATCTCACTTTCTGCAAACTTTAGCTCATGAATGACAGTCTGTGAAGTGGGGATGTGAGCGAGTCTTTTAGCGAGTAGAGTACATTAGAAACTGCATTAGAGACAAATGAGTCATGACAGATGCTAGCAGCTAGCTTGTATCTGTGATAGCATCCTGTAGAGCAGAGCTGCAACATTCAGTAGGTTAATCTATTAATCAGTAACTATTCTGATAATCAATTACCTGTTAGTTGTTCTTTAAGTAAAAATCAAGACATGATCTCCTTTAAGCCTCTCAAATTTAAATCTTGTGCTGTTATTTGTTTTAATATTACAGTAAACTTACGAGCTAACAGAGCTTATGAGCAGCATGCAGGTTCTGAGCTTGTTGAATAATCCTACGATGTTTTTGTTGAGGTTTGACGTCAGTCTGAGGCTGTAATTTGTTTTTTAAGGGTGTTTCTGTTATTTTGTCCACACTCTGAGCTACCTTCAGGTTCTGTCCATCGAACGGCAGCGAGCCGCTGACCAGCGTGTACAGGATCACTCCCAGACTCCAGACGTCCACCTCCGGCCCGTCGTACTTCTTCCCCTGCAGGGTTACAGGACTACATTACCCAGCAGCCCACTGTCCTCAGGTGCTGCAGTTTCACTATAAGATTCAATCATTCCTGAAAAAGAACTTCATAAAGTTTTCTGCTTGAATCAATAAAGTTTTTTTCTGTCACGATTCTTGTCGTTCTTTCGACGGTTTGTTTCATCTTCTGTCCAGTTTTACCCTTTTTAACTTTATTTGCATTTAATAAAAAGAAGATGAAATAAATGAAATCTAATGTAATTAACTGTTTTTGTGTTTGCTGTTTGTCATTTTTCACATTTTCAGTCACATGAATTTTATCGTCTCTCTTCCGTCCATTTTCTTTTTCATGTCTTACTTCACTCCCCCTCATCTTTCTCCCCCTTCCTCCCTTCATTCATCCCATCCAACCGTCTTTCCCTCCACCTTTTCCCCCCTTCATCGCCTTCTTCCTCTCTGTCTTCCTTCTTTCAGGTGTTAAATGTGTCAAAGAGGACAGGTGTAACGTCACAAAGAGACACCTGGATCCTGTCATCCACACAGAGGGATCCATGATGTCCTGTGATGTGCGTTCAGACCTGTGATGATGTCAGTCAGTCGCAGTGTGACGCGGTGGTTTGCAGGTGCGGTGGGAGGGGCCGAGCGTTCACCTGGAAGAGTTCAGGAGCGGCGTAAGGAGGAGATCCACAGAACGTGTCCAGCTTACTGCCCAGAGTGAACTCGTTACTGAAGCCAAAGTCGGCTATTTTAATGTTCATGTCGGCGTCCAGCAGGAGGTTCTCGGCCTGAGAGGAAGACAGGTTTTAATGATCTTCATCAAGTGAAGGCACAAACATTCAAGACCAAAGTGTGTGTGTGTGTGTGTGTGTGTGTGTGTGTGTGTGTGTGTGTGTGTACCTTGAGGTCTCGGTGTACGATCCTCTTCTGGTGACAGTACTCCACAGCTGACACGATCTGACAGAAACAGTTTAAGCATCAGTGTGAAACACGTAACGTTTGTCCTGAAGGTGGCACCAGAGAGCAGCTCATGTTGTTCCATTAAATCAGATGGTTTGTCCTGTACGGTGGCCTTTGAAGGACATCGACAGGAGTCTCGCTTGTCAGGCTCTTCACTGTCAGACTGGACTGTCATCAGATAAACTGATTCATTCAACATGCTGCTCAGTGGAGTAATATCGGAGTCGTTACTGACGGTGGAGATTTCTGCAGAGCGTTAGCGTCCTCCAGAGCGATAGCGTTTAGCTGTTATGAATGTTACAGAGATTATTAGGAAACTCTGTGGATTTCCATCACACTTCCAACATCGACAAAACAAAAAGAAACTTGAAAAAAGTCATTTATGAGAGAAATATAAAAAACACGTTAACAGTGAGCAGCTGAGGGTTAGCCTTAATGTTAGCATCATTAGCATTATCGCTTGGTATTAGACCTGTGCACTGTCAGCATGTTAACATGCTAATGCTAACATGCTAAATCTAATATGGTTCACAGTTACCATGGTGATAGGAAACTTTTACATTTTTTGATAATTGTAGGATAAGTGAGAATGTGGGCAGAGGGAACATCAGGGGACTGTAAAGGTTAGTGGGATTCATCCTCTGAGGACCATGATCATCTGTACAAAGACTCCGGTTCCTCTGTTTGATTTGCTCTCACATTATTTTAAAACTGGTTTCTAATCTGATGGACGGACGCTGCAGACCTCGTCAGACTGAGCTCTGCTGCAGTTTACAGACGTCGCGAGTCAAAACTTTATTTAAACATGAAGAAAGAAATGAGGAAAAACAGCTGAGAGATGAAATCAGCAGAAAGTGACAGGAATAAAATACCAAGCAGCTGATTCAGGCAGCAGCAGCAGGGTTTGTTGACCACAGCCGATTAGCTAATGGGCCGTAATGAAAGAGATGTGTTTTATTAGCGGTTAGGCTAATGCAGTTAAACTGTGGTGGTCTGGTTCCTGCATAGAGGATGAACATCCTGCTGCAACACACAGAAAACCACAAAACTGCACAAAATACTGAGGATTCATGAGGAAAGTGTGTACTGCTGCAAATATTTAATGAAAATAAAGATTGTCAAAATGTCTCAGTTAACAGGGACAGAAAGATGAGGGACCTGTCTGTACCTGTACCTATCTGAGGTTCAGGCAGAACTGGTGTGTCACCTGTAATGACCAGCTGACGAGGACACGGTACATTATGGGACACTGAGGACGCAGACAGCGTCGTAGATGAGAAACAATCTCACCTGGCGAAACTTGGCTCTGGCCTCCTTCTCCTTCATTCGTCCATGAGCAACCAGGTAGTCAAAGACCTCACCTGAAACACAGACAGGTAAGCAGATGTGTCTCACCTCAACAACAAAACCTTAAAGATGAGGCTTCTTTGGAGAACATAATTTCATTCTTCATCACTGCTCATGATAACAGTCAGAGGTAGACGTGTTCCTGTGGACAGGCAGGTGTCCTGGTCTTACCTCCGCTGGCATACTCCATCACCAGGTACAGAGTTTTCTCTGTCTCAATCACCTCAAACAACTTCACTGAAAAACAAAAGAGGAAACATATTACTACTGCCAAATACTGAGCTCTACTGCTGCCAAATACTGAGCATTTATACTGAGCTCTACTGCTGCCAAATACTGAGCTCTACTGCTGCAAAATACTGAGCATTTATACTGAGCTCTACTGCTGCCAAATACTGAGCTCTACCACTGCCAAATACTGAGCTCTACTACTGACAAATACTGAGCTCTACTGCTGCCAAATACTGAGCATTTATACTGAGCTCTACTGCTGCCAAATACTGAGCTCTACTGCTGCCAAATACTGAGCATTTATACTGAGCTCTACTACTGCCAAATACTGAGCTCTACTGCTGCCAAATACTGAGCATTCATACTGAGCTCTACTGCTGCCAAATACTGAGCATTTATACTGAGCTCTACTGCTGCCAAATACTGAGCTCTACTACTGCCAAATAATGAGCATTTATACTGAGCTCTACTGCTGCCAAATACTGAGCTCTACTACTGCCAAATACTGAGCTCTACCGCTGCCAAATACTGAGCATTAATACTGAGCTCTACTGCTGCCAAATACTGAGCTCTACTGCTGCCAAATACTGGGCTCTACTGCTGCCAAATACTGAGCTCTACTGCTGCCAAATACTGAGCATTTACACTGAGCTCTACTGCTGCCAAATACTGAGCTCTACTACTGCCAAATACTGAGCTCTACTGCTGCCAAATACTGAACATTTATACTGAGCTCTACTGCTGCCAAATACTGAGCTCTACTGCTGCCAAATACTGAGCATTTATACTGAGCTCTACTGCTGCCAAATACTGAGCTCTACTACTGTCAAATACTGAGCATTTATACTGAGCTCTACTGCTGCCAAATACTGAGCTCTACTGCTGCCAAATACTGTGGAAGTACAGTGATTAGTTTGATTTTACTTTGGTCTAAATCCTTTTTTTCTTTTCTGTGTCAGTGACTTTGATGACGAGGCTTCGCTGAATGAGAAAACATGTTGTGTGAAGCAGAAACACAGAACGTGGAACTATTTCCTTTGTTTGTGAATGTTTACGTTTGATCATGTGATTGCTGCATGTTCAAAACACGACTGTGTGATTGGCCGGATGAGTTATCAATAAACCAATGGGGTTATGGTCAGTGCATGTACACCATGAGGCAGGTTAGCAAATCGGAGGAGAGCTCCTGTCGTCAACAACAACAACAACAACAACAACAACAACAACAACAACAACAACAACAACAACAACAACAACAACGATCTGTCTTCACTTTCAGTCGTCGCTGTGAAACTCGTTTGTCTTTTATTCCTCTGAAACTCTTTCTGGTCCTTCAGAGACGCTGGTTTATCTTTTCTATTGGACGTTAATCAGACTGAGAAACGAGGTGGAGGACGAGGAGAGGAAGAGGAGCAGACTCACCGATGTTTGGGTGGTTGAGGATCTTCATCACGCTGACCTCCCTGAAGAGCTGAAGAGAAACATGTTTTCAGACGTTCATTCACACAGTTTTCTGCAGCAGCATCAAACTCACTGACTGAAAGACGTCCTCGTCCTCAGATCAGCTGATGGATCAATATTTAGACGGACGGACGGACGGAGCGTACCTTCTGCAGGCTGGTGGGGTTCAGCTGAGTTTTGTCGATGATCTTGATGGCGACCTGCAGGTGACGACACAGAAGAATCGGCTGATGGTGTTTCGTGTTTACATCACGAGATGACGTCATTTCTTTATTTCAGCACTGACCACCTGTTACCACGTGACCACGACGTTCAGAGTCTGTTGACCACCTGGATCCGGTTCACCGTCACCAGCCTGTCGCTTCATCTATGTGTTTCTGATTTTCACATGAATAATCTCACACAAACAGAAACAAACTGAAAATGAAATCTAAAACTGAAAATCCTCAAGTTCACAAACAGATTCCACGGAAATAAAAGCTGACTGCAGGTGTTTTACTGAAAAACTGAGTCAGCTTCAGCAGAATAATGGCTCACTTTTATTCGGGCTCGAGTCCAAAAACTGCTTTTAAGATGATCAGTGAGGTTGAAATGGAGCGCTGACAGCAGCAGAGACACGCGAGGACGCAGCAAATCAGCTGTTCAGGAGCCGCGGGTTCATTTCAACAGCTAGAGCTGGAAACGGGCGGCTGATTGGTCGACTCCTCTAAAATCATAAATAAGTCGAAAACATCACACACACAAACACACACTCTGTTTGATCCACCGACCAATCGGCTCTGAGCTGCTGACGGCGGCAGCATCAATAATTCATCGTGGTTTCAAACAGATTCCAGCTGCTGACTCAGAGGAGACCAAAGAGTCTCCAGACGGACTCAAAGTCACCTGATTCACTCAGAAAGTACGAGAACAGAGCGGGAAACGAAGAGTCTCAACACCACCATGGACACGTCCTTTGATTCCTGACGTGTCTCTGAATGAGGACACATTCAGCTTCATGATGGGACGGATTTTATTTGGGCTTTTGTTCTTATTGATAAAGGATTAAGTGTGCCTCTCGTAGACCAGGTCCGGCCCTCAGGGGCCCCGTTTGCTCCGTTTCATTTAATTTCACTGATTTTGGTTATTTTTTCTTGATATTTGTGTTTCTGCCATGAGAAAGGATTTTTCATAGTCAATGGTTTCTGTTTTGTCTGCTGCCTGTGTTTATTGTTGATGTGCGATCGGGAGTCTGCGCAGGATGTTTTATTTTGAAAATCTACTAGATTCTCTACTCTGTTCCTGTGTCTGACTTCCTGTCTGGTTCGATCTGCTCTGTGCAGACAGACTCGGCGTGTAAGATATACTGTACGTAAGCATCATGTCTGCCTGTTCAGGTTTGATTGACGGACTGACAGATCAGCAGTCTGAGCACCTGCATGCACCTGTCCCCGTCACCTCACGTCCCCCCCCCGAGGAGGAACCTTCTCCTCCAGTAAAGGTGGACCTGCGGAAGACTCGGACCTCTGCGCCGGGTTCTCACCTCTCGGCCGGTCAGCGTGTGTCTGGCCAGTTTGACTTTGGCGAAGTTGCCCTTGCCGATGGTCTTCAGCAGGCGGTAGTTGCCGACGTGCGGCTGCTCGTCTGCGATGGACGTCGCGGAGCTGCGACATGGCGGCAGACTGTGGCGGCTCGATGATTTAGTGGGTGGGGCCGGCGGCTCGGGGAGGCCGTCTGAAGTCTTTGGCTGAAAGAGACGGAAACAAAAACAGATTTCTGATGAGTGTTTCGACACGCTGAAGTGGACGTCCACTCCAGAGGACACGCCATAAACTACAAAAGACTCAATGAAACGGTTTGAATCCCGTCCACGAGGATGGAGCAGGACGCTAACTGACTCCAGCGCTGCCCCGTGCAGTCAGGCTGTACCACAGGGAAGCGTACCTGGACCTTTACTGTTCTGCATGAATGACAGCTGACAGAGTCCACGTGTATGCAGACAATACAGCTCGTTACCACTCAATAAAGATGGCTGACGGCAAGCTTTAATGGAGGACGAGGAAATCGTTTCGTTGTGGTTTGAAGTTATAACGTGACGTAGACCTCTGAGGATTTCTCTTACATCTGCTCAATACACGATGCTTTCCTACAGTCAGCAGCTTGTTAGCTTAGCTTAGAATAAAGCCAAGCTAACAGGGGGAAACAGCTAGCCTAACAAAATCCACCTTCCAGCACCTCTGAAGCTCACTGATCAACACGTCACATCTGAACCTGAAGTGTAAAAGGTCATCGGTTGGACTGTCCTCATGGTTTCAGACCAGGACAACAATCACAGAGTGAACTTGGGGATCTGCTGCTGGCCGGCGGCTGTCTGAGGAACCGGAGCGGATAGAAACCGGTTTGACGGAGTCTGAACCAGCTGCAGAAGACAAACGGCTCTACTGTTACACCTCGCCCGCCTCGCCGCTGACACTCAACACCAGCTGAGCGACGCTCAGGTACATCATGTCACATTCACTTGATCTGGTTTTGGGAGGGACAGACAGTTTGGTGTCAAAGGGCCGGCGGCTTGCAGCTAATAAGCTATGCTAACGTCCTCTGGTTTGGACTCTGGCTCCGTCACAGTTACAGATATCGTGTTTCCTCCTGTCTGTTCTCATGAACCAGTTCCCCCTCGTGAAGCAGAGCAGCTTCACACAGGAACTTCTTCTTCTTCTGCTTTATGGTTCACTTTTCAGATTTCAGAGTCTGTCTCCGGTCTGTGGGTCCAGCTCCGGACGCAGAGCCTCATGGAACCACACAGACGCTTTGCTGTTGGCTAAAATTAAATTTTTGAAAGGAAAATACAAAAACCAGATACGCTGTGGTTAAAAATAGCATCTTTTCCCGTTTGCCTCCAACACGCTGATCTAAGAGACCAGAACCTGCAGGTTCCAGAACTACGAAAGCTTCATTCAGGATCATATTCACATTTGTAATTAGACGAATGACTAAAAGTCCACCAAGGGCCAGCGGACGGCCACGCCCACTGCACGCAGTGATTGGTCAGTTGTGTGAAGGCGTCTTCTGTCAGTTTTCATGTGAATGTCGGACAGATTTCTGAGCCTCGTCTGGTCACCGAACTGAGGCCAGTCGAGTTTGATAGTGAGACGCGTCTCTTATTTCTCTTACTTTTTCAGTATTGAACGAGAGCGCGGCAGCCGACAGACACGAAAGCACTGCACAGAAATGTTGGCAGACAGATTGTTGTCTGAGGACATGGTGGACAGGACGTGATGTTACGTCGCTCTCAGCCACCAGAGTCCATTCACAGAAGCGGTCGTTCAACGTCGTGAGCACACTTCATTCAAACCCACAGAAACAGTCATCACTCACTCTGCTTTGGTTGGAGTAAACTCTGAAAATCTTACAGCTCACTTACATATTAGTATTCAGAGTATTTGTTGACAGCTCACGAATCCTTCAGAAAAAACACCAAATCTGGAGATACGTGTTTTTCATGTTTGGGACAAAGCGACACGTTCTGACACAACAAAGAAAAACTGTCATGACTGAAGCTAGCGTCAGTTAGCCTCTGTGCTAACAGGACGCGTCTCTGACCCGGCCGCATCGCTGCCCCCCCTCCACAGGGAGGTCAGAGGTCAGAGTTCAGGGTGGACTTCAGCCTCTGTGTTGCCATGGTGATGGAGAAAGCAGCTGATTTCACGGCGATTCATCACTGAGGTGAATCGTTGGGTCTGAACTCGCCGCGACCGCCCGGGACACAGTGACCGGGGTCAAAGGTCACACCTCCTGGGGGGGGGGGGGGGTCGAGGAGTTTTCAGAGTCACTCCTGGATTTAAAATGTGACTTCTAGAAGACGGAGAGTCCCAAACATCCCTGTGCTCCTGATATCACATGCTGCAGTGTATTCTGGGAAAAATCAATAGTAAACAAACAGCAGGAGCCAGAAGGAGACGCTGCAAAGACCGAGGACACAAAGACACGAGCGTCCAGTGAGGAATGAAGCTGGTTTCACTCAGGACGTCCTCACACACCTTTCACCTGCAGCTGACGTGATGACATCATCTTATTGGTCAGCTTTTCTCTGTGACGTCACGGCAAACTGAAAATCTTTTATCTTTTTATCTGTCGGTCGAACAAAACAAGACGTTCAAATAACGAGCAGATTAATGAACAGAGAAGAAATCTTCTCGACCTCAAACCTTCACATCAAGCTGCAAAACGTTTCCAAAAAAGAGTCGAAGTCGTCGGTTCAAGTCTGAACATTCAGACACATTTAGAGTAAGAACCTGCGCGAGGAACCAGAGGAGCCGAGAACCCTGCTAGCATTCCTGCATTAGCATGACAATGAGGAGGCCGCGTTTACCCAGCATTCCTTCAGGCTCCATCAACCTCCCCGACACCCAGCGCCGCCATTCACACGAACGCTCATCAAAACATCCCAGAATCCTCAGTCTGACCGAAACACAAGCTCCACCCACCGACTCCTGCCGGTTCCACCGTTTACCTGCACAGGTGAGCACAGAAACATCCTGACAGCAGCTGTCAGCTTCCTGCTGCCTGAAGCTGCTCACCGTCCGACTCTGACGTCTGTCAGCAGTGCAGGAGGAAGTACTCTGAGTTTTACTGCAGTAAAAGTAGTAATACCACAGTGGAGAAATACTACAAGTAAAAGTCCTGCACCCAAAAATGTACTTAAGGAAAAGCACGAAAGTACAAAAGTAGTACTCATTATGCAGATTATTATATATAACATCAAAATTTATTCCTTCACTATATTTTTTATCATTAATGAAAATGTGCAAAGTAACTAAAGTGATCAAACAAATGAAAAAAAGTAAAAGTAAAAAAAGACGACACAGGCCTTTCGACTGTAGAGGAGTAGAAGTATGACGTAGCAGAAAATGTAAATACTCAAGTTAAGTATAAGTATCTGAGAACTGTCCTTAAGTACACTAAATGTACTCGGGTGGAGCTTCAGTGCTGGAGTTAGCATTAAAAGCTAAAGTTAGCCAGATTTTCATGTCATTGAAGTCCAAACAGGAAGTGAAACATCATGAGTTCAGGATGAGCCTCTCTGCGGCTAACGCTAGCTACGTTAGCTATGTTAGCTTCAGAAACACAGAGCACACTCCACACGAGCCCGCCACTCAAACACATCTGAACGCATCACGGGTACCACATCTGTCTCCATGGATACGAGTCTGCATCACCAGCGGCGTCCTCATCAGCTGAGCTTTGGTTTTGTCTGAGAACACAACGAAGCTGAAGTGATGAAGGTCTGAAAGAGGAAGGACCTCGAGTGATGTCACCTGAGTCAGCGTCGGTCTAACACGCCCCAAACTCCCACACAACTGTCAGAGGAAGAGCTGCATTGTGGGTAATCGTGCCCGGCTTTGAGGAGGGCGAAGAAAAGTGTGACTGTGCTGATGTCAGTGAGAGATGTTCACTGCACTGAGGAGGAGGTTTCCTCTTCATCGCCTGAGCCTGAACACACCTGCTGCCGAGGTCCCTCTGAGCAAGGCACTGACCTGCTGAACCCCCCAGAGTCCGGATCAGCCAGTGACTGGTCTGCTCTCCTCTCTGATCAAACTGCCACACCTCCATCTCCATCAGTAATAAAAACATTTAAAGTCCATCATCATGAAACCAAACAGGCCTCAAACACTCAAAACCTTCAAACTGCAGCAGCAGTCAAACCAGACAAGGCTCATGAGCCAGAGAGAAAACCTTCATTAACACTGCAAAATCCATCAATAATCAATAATCGAAGCGCAGCGTTGATTGGACCGGACCTACCTGCTCGGACTCTCTCTCGCTCACCGGGGTCAGAGGCATCCTGCCGGACATCTTCCTGCTTTCGTCCGCTGCTTTCTGCTCGCTTCAGTCCGGAAGAAGCATCTCCTCCGCCGGCTGCTCTACAGCATCTCTCCCCGGGAACCAGGCCACCTCAGCGGGGCTCAGCTGGGACGCTCCGCCGGCCGGAGGGAGAGGGAGGCCGGGGCGGCGGCTACAGGAAGGCCCGCTGTTTGCGTCGGTGCGGGAGAGAGACCCGCATGGAGACAAAGAGAGAGAGAGAGAGAGAGAGAGAGAGAGAGAGAGAGAGAGAGAGAGAGAGGTGTGAAAGTAAAAACGTTCCCCGCAGCTTCCGGTGGGTGATCAGGTCAAACAGCAGCACTGCGGAGCCACAAAAAAAAAAACAGAAGACCTATGACGCCAGAGCCCCGCCCACTCGTCATCCTCATCTTCATCATCATCGTCATCCTGAAAATATCCCAGCATCCTCTGCTGCTCCCTCTGAACTCCACCGCGCTTTAGGGATCGTGCTAATTTCACCCGGAAGTCTTTTATTTTGGAGCGTTTTAATGGAGGTTCAACTGCAGGACTTCCTGTTTACCTGCTGACGTGAACCAGGTGAAGTGTGATGGAGCAACAGCAGAGAAACATGAAGAACTCATGACGTTAACTGACTGTAAACAGATGCTGTGATCCAAAGACCTTCACTTACCTGCTGATGTAGAGACGGAGTCAAAGGAAGTACTCAGATCCTTCACTGCAGTAAAAGTACAAATACCACACTGTAAAAATACTACTTGTCAAAGTCCTGCATTAAATGCTACTTCAGTAAAAGTATGTCAGTACAATCAGTAAAATGTACTTCAAGTATTCAAAGTGCTACAGTAAAGTGTCCCCTGTGTCTGTTGTCCTCTTGTCTCTGTAGATTACTGTGTCCCCTGTGTCTGTTGTCCTCTCGTCTCTGTAGATTACTGTGTCCCCTGTGTCTGCTGTCCTCTTGTCTCTGTAGATTACTGTGTCCCCTGTGTCTGCTGTCCTCATTTTCTAACCTCTTGGTAAAGTTTGTAGAAACCTTCATGTTTAAGTTTCTGAAGCTGTCAGATAAACGTCGTGAGTCAAAGTACAAAGTGTCATGAAAGGACTCAAAGGATAAGAACGATAAGTAAATGTACTTCAGTATTTGAGTAGCAGTACTCAGTTTCATTCCACCAGCTGAAGGAAAGCAGAAGTTCCACTTCTCCTCCAGCAGATGTCAGTTTGCAGCACAGTTCAGGTTTTTATCTGTAGGACATGTTTGAAGTACCTGTAGTATTACTCTTATTCTTATTATCAGTGCGTTAGTTATGATGTTAGACAGCTTCCTCCTTTGGAGTCACGTCTTTGTCTATGAATACTTGAAGTGTACACTCTTCATGTATTATTACTGTGTCTTCGTACAGGTGCAGACTACCCCTCTGAGGTCACCTCTCTGTGTGAAGATGACGTCAGTTTTCTTGTAATTTGCTGTCCAGAGCTTTTCTTGATTCACTAAATGAGTTTAAAGTTTGTTTTACAGTCACTTTGTGATCTGCTGCCACCTGCTGGTTCCACTGATGTGCTGCGTTCAGTGTCACATTAAAGCAGGAGGATATATTAAAGTCACCTGTCAGCATCAGGTTCAGGTGTGATAAAGCAGCTGAGAGACACCTGCTGCAGGTAAGCCTCCTCTGGACCTGAAGATGGCGCTGACTTTTCTAAAGAGTCGATGCTCCATCGTCATCATCATCAGCTGACACACCTGCCGTTGGTTAGCTGCTCCTGATGATGTTTCACAGGAACCTGCAAGCTCAGATCAGCAGAGGAGCTTCTCTGATTGGAGGAACTTAAACAGACAAACTTGTGTTTTCCAGGTTAAAAAGAACTTTCCAGCTTAGTTCAACCTTTGACCTGCTAACGTCACATCCTCTTTAGCTAAACACAATTTAGCTTGTCAACACTTTTAAGGCCGACAGTCCAACATGTTAGCTTTTATTAGCGTGCTACATTTACTGTTGCACAGAAAGTGTTTGGCAATGCTAACAAGTGAACCACAGTGTGTTGACAAATGTTAGCATAATAAGCTTAACAATTAGCATGCTAACACTTTAACCAGTGAGCATTTCGGCATCTCAACTCCGAACTGAATGAGCGATCTGTTAGCTTCAATAAACACCCATCAGCAGATTTATACAGAAATCAGCTGGACTCACTGATGCAAACATCAGGATGTCCTCCAGACACTGAAGAAAGAGAGCGACGCCCAGCTGTGTGTTGGAGGAGTTTGGTTTAATAATGTACTGAAAAATAAATTAACGAAAATAACTTTAAAATGCAACAGAAGACAAAAAAAAGAAAAGGAAAGAAAAAAAGATTATAAACATTCTTTGCCAGCAGGGGGTGGAGTCGCAGTGCTCATGTCAGATTAAATTTACAAATATATATATAAAAAAGGAATTTATTAGACATATCCACAAACCACGAGAGCATTCCTTTACATCCAGTGAGCTGAATCTGGTCTACCACCCAAACTGTTGTTCTCCAGCTACAAAAGGTCTAGAAAATTTATATTTATATATGTATATATTCATACACATGCCTACGTGTGGATGAGGCTGTACAAAACTAACTGTACAAAAACAAAAAGCACACAGTGGTGATGTGTGGATGGAATGATGATCAGAGGAGGCCGATGGAGGAAAACAACAACGTGGTGACGTCCGACCCCAGACGGAGGCCGACGCGTGGAATGAACCTTCATTCATCCGGCCGACGGATTTTGGCTTTAAGACGCAGAAGCTGGAGCCATTTTCAGAGAGTTCGTATCAGCAGGCGAGGCGGCGGCTGCAGGGAGCTTTAGTGTTTGCTAAATGGCTTCTGGTGCTTTAAAATCAGGAGGAGGAGATTCAGTCCTTCATCAGGAGGAGGAGGAGGAGGAGGAGGAGGAGGAATAACACGAGTTAAATATTAAATATTATCTACAGGTCTCAGCTGAGCTGGACTGGAGGAAACAATTAAAACTTCCAGGTCAAATATGGAAATGTTCCCCAGCCGACATCCCAGAATAATCCGGAGACGGTTAACGGCTTAAGGGGAGTTCAGTGTTTTGGTGAATACGCACATTAAGTGGAAATCGACGTCGTGTTTGTGCGTTAAACACAGATCTGCAGCTCTGAGCTTCAGATCCTAAAACAACAAACTTTTACAGTAAAAACGCTGAAGTCACGACGGCGTCGTCACGATCATCGGAAACAAAACTAAGACTCGAGTCGTGATTGGACGCTCAGCAGCACGTCCGTCCGCTCGTGTGACCAGCTGACGGGTCACGGCTACTTCAGGGTCAGCGGCTTTCAGGGGAATTTAGCCTCTTAAGTTCTCCTTTCTCAAAACCAGAAACTCGTGCCGTGTTTGGAGCGGCGACTGGAAATGTTTGATTTGATCACATCGAGCCTCAAACACGTCGAGATGCTAGTTTTTTTTTTTTTTTAAATGTTTCCGAAGACGCAGAGTGAAAAGTTTTTACATTTTCAGAATATTTGAGCAAAGTCACAGGAGATGGGAACGGCTGCCGTGGACAGACAGAACTACGCTTCCTGTATTTACAACAGAAAACAGGAAACAGTCACACTTCCTGTTAACTGCTCCCACCGCGGCATAAAGGAAGGCGGCTAATGCTAAGCTAACAACTGACGACGGGGAAATGGTGTCCAACGTCAACTTCCCGCTCAGAATCCAACATTTGCACACTGATTTAAATAAACGACACCATGTGACTGCATCACATGACGGACAGCCGGGCGAACCAATAGGGATGCTTCATCTCCGCTCTGAAGCCCTTCAGTCAGAAAGGTTCATTCGTTCGTGGTAAATATTCTAAATGGAAGACTCGCTCGCGTTCGCAGCTGCTCCCAGAGCGTCTCAACACTTCCTGTGCTGAGGTCACATGACGACGCTGAAGAAGACTGCGGGAAACGGCGGAGAGCTCCAGGAGGAGCAGACTGGACATTTACCACAGCTGTGGAGGACGAACGTCAGCTGAAGGACGTCTGGCCACTTCAACAGACGCTGGACGAGGCGCGTCGCCGCTCAGGAGCGTGGACACATCCACGAGTCTGTGATTCTGAGGGAGAAAAACTGGACGACGCCCCTGAAACCGAACTGCGTCAGCGGCAGCTTCCTGCCTCTACGAGTAAAGCTGTAAACTTTGGTTGTGACTCCTCCCGACGGCGACAGGAAGGAGGAGGAGGAGGAGGAGGAGGGAAACCTGCGGTCATGCTCTTCATTCATACATTCACATAAACGGGAATCATTAATGTCGAGTCATCGTCATCCTGCAGGTGAACACACCTGTGATGACACTCAGTGACAGAACAATGGACCCTCCCACCAATAAATACCTTAACCCCGCCCACTGACAAATAATAAAATACGTCACACTGCTTCGTCCTGTCTACAGCGAGTCCTTACACCTACAGCCAGCGCGGCGAGGAGCCGAACAAAAACTGATTTACACGTCTCCGCCGTCCTAAAAACGGCGTTTCAAAACCGAGCGGAGGGAGGGGGGGGGGTGCACGTGACGGGGTGATGGTGGCGTGCTGCTAGTTTTTCTTCTTCACGTTGTTGTTCGAGGCGAGCCGGGGCCGCGGCGCCGGGATCAGGGTTCCCAACGGGACTCGACTCCGCGCCACCTCGAAGAGTTTGGAGAAGACCTGGAGGAAGAGGAGGAGAACGAGGAGGTCAAAAAAAAACATCAGAACGTGTTTCTGTCCGTACGTCACACGCTACTCTGCACAAAGAGCGCCATCATGTGGTCGATCAGTCAGACAGCCGGAGCGAACACAACAACATCCACAGGTGACCACACCTGTGATCCTCAGTGCTCACCTTTCGAGGAGTCCTCTGGAAGCATTGAGAGGAAGGACGAGAGGAAGAGGAGGGTGAGAAGGAGGAGGTGAAGGAGGACAGAACAGAAGGCATCAGCAGAGACAAACTCATCAGGACACGAGCGTCAGACGTCCGAAGGGACGAGTTTAATGTCCAAACAGGCCGCTGAGCTCCACACGGAGACGGAGACGTCTTCAGCTCTGATACGCTGAACGTTAACAAACAGGCCGACGTCTTCGTCGTAACGAGGCCTCGTTATTCAAGAGCTCACTCTCCGAACATGCGATGTTTTGAGGAGCTCAGACACTTAACTCCTCGTTGAATTTAACGTTTTATCACACTTTGACATTTTTTTTTTTTTTAAAGGGAGCTGAAAACGACATGCACGCCCTCGGACAGACGAGGTGATGGAGCTCCAGCATCACCTTTAAGAAATGTGAATGAGGACAGATGGACAGACAGACACGAGGACGTCCTCTCACCTGTTCCCACAGGGTTTCAGCCACCTGGTCGATGACCCCTCCGACCTCACGGAACTCTCCGGAGTATTTGACGTAAGCCCAGACGCAGAGCGCCGTCAGCGTGACGCCCATCACCAGGTTACACAGCGTGGCCACAGAGCTGATGCCCACGAAGCCCGTGACCAGCGACACCACGTACATGACGAACATGACGGCGAACAGCGTGGCGGGCGTCCGCGCGGCGTAGAAGATGTTCTTGCCGTCGTTGTGCTTGCTGAAGTTGGCGTAGGCCTCGTCGAGCTCCGCCTCCAGCTGCTCCTGGTAGCGCCGGCAGAAATCCTCGCCGCCCATCTTCTTCACGGAGCGGAAGTGTCGCACCGACGCCTGCCGCAGCTCTGCGTGACGGCGCTCCAGCTCCGCCGGGGAAATGTAGGGTTTGTCACCGCCGCAGACCTGCGACACGACGCAGGACGAGGGACCAACAACAGATCAGCGAGACGCCGCGACAGCGGGCGCAAACACAGAGAACAGGAAGTGACGCTCACCTGCTCCATGCTTCTGTTGTATGCATCTTTGGCTCCTGCTACAGCAGCAAGGTTATTGGCTTCAGCTGTTGCCTAGGTAACAGAAGACAACACGTGTGTTCAACATGGAGAACATAAAGATCTGATTGAAGGACGAGCTGCTGCTAGTTCACCTTCTGAGAGCTCATTCAGACCTAAACTGTTCATTCAGCTGTGTCTTAAACTGGGTTTGGATCGACTGTCATGGCGTGAACTGTCCAGCGGGCGGCGCTGTGTGACAGTCAGGTCATGTGACGCTCGCCGTACCTGCAGCATGGACTTGGGGTGAGGAAGCTCCTCTCCCTGATAGATCTTCATGTACGCCTGAAACACAGCGGAGACGTGAGCTCAGAGCGAGTTCCAAAGAAACGAAGCTTTTCTCAGAGAAGCTGCAGAAATATTAAAATCTATGAGTCCTTTCTGACCTTTCCTCAGGATTTCAACCAGGAAGAGCAGATTAACGGACTTGTACTCAACACTTAAACTGAGACAAAGATTATTTCTCTGCTGCCTTTTTCCTCAATAGCACTGTTCATTCACAGAAAAGGTCTTCTGACTGCGAGCTGAGCAAACACATGAACGGCGTCGCCGGGCAGACGGAGGCGACGCACGCCTGGACTCACCTTGAAGTAGTGCAGCAGGTCTCTGCAGGTGATCTTCACTCCTCCGATCTCTTTCTCCACCAGGTTTTCTGGAGACAGCAGCGTCGGGACGAGGCTCACCAGCTCCTTCTTGAAGTCCTCATCGATATCTGAGACACACAGAGCACACGTCAACAGGAGCGCAGTCTGAAGACATGTCTTCACCTCACACGCAGGGACAAGTAACGATGATGATGAGGACGACACAGGAAACGGAGGCAGAAACAGTGATGAGGAAAAATCAGACCACAGAAGGAGAGTAAACATTTTCTATTTCATCTCATCGTCGACTGGAAACAGAAAATGTCTTCAGGCGCTTCATCTAACATCTACAGCGACGTTCATTTAAGGTGTTTCAGTGTGTGTGAAGATCTCTCTATGATTCAGTGAGTAACGTCCAGATAGAGACATGTTGTCTTCACTTAGAGACCATCCGTCCAGAGGCTTCGTCACACAGAGCAACGATCACCTGAAGATCAACATCAGCTCAACCAATCGGCTTCTGCCGGACGACGACGCTTCAAACATGGACGCTGCTGCAGGCAGCAGGAGATCTGAACCATCAGACACTGATTCAGGATCAGAGCACATGAGAGACACGGTCTCAGCCTGTCCTTCAGCTCCTGAGTGACGGACAGAAAGAGTTTCTGGACGTGATGATGTCACAGTGAAGCTGACCTTTGACCTTCATAATGAGTGTATGAATTCTGGAGTCATGGTCTGAGCGTGTGTTTGTGACGGCGGACGTTCTCCGTTCGCTGCCGGTTCCTGATCCTCATCTCTAAACTGCCGCAGACGAAGACACTCAGGCGGAGCGGCTGTTTGGCCTGGCTGCGCTGTGATTGGAGGACTGTGGACTCGTCGTGTCAGTGCTGGTGTTTCACCTCTGAGCCGTCCGTCAAAGTGCGGGTTGGTGGCCACCTTGAGGCCGGGGTGGGGCAGCAGGAAGCAGCTGATGTTGGAGAAGCAGGAGTGGATGTGTTTCCTGACGTTCTGCAGCTCCTCGTGTTGGTTCTGCTTCACCTGGACAGACGTCGACACACGGACATCAGTCTGCAGATGTTCAAACCACAGACAGGTGACGGACCTTCAGCCTGACGGGTGAAACTCACCTGCAGCCGTTTCTCCAGGAAGCTCTGTCCTCCCTCCAGACCGTAGGGATGCTCGTAGGGGTAACTCCAGTCTCTGATCAGGAACATCAGCGTCTGAACAGAGAGAAACACTCACAGGTTACTGATCACGATCAATAACTGACCGTGACATACACGCCATAGCTGAGAACTCTGACAGAGACACACCTGAAAGGGCTTCTCGTAGACCTCCTCCATGGCCAGGCGTCCGTACTCAGTGAAGAGCTGAGGAGAGGAAACAAGCGTTCAGCTTCAGATCATCACAGCACAGTCATGAAGCTCAGCTACTGGATCTGATTTGTCTCTATCCACGAAAGCTTCCGCTCACTCCGAACACTGTCTGACTGAGAAGAGCCGCAGCGACACAGAAGCTTCGTCTGTTTGGAACAAAGAGAAGAGAAGCTGCTTGATGTTGGCCTGATGACGTCCGCGTGAGGGCATCACCAGACCAAAACCACCGCAGCAAAAGCTCACCAGACGCTGTTTGACTGACAGCTGATCTGAGGCGCGGTGACGAGCCGCCGGGACCAAAGATAGAAGAAAAGTCTGGGCGGTGGGAAGACTTCTGGCAGCCGTTCAGTCGGAGCGGCTTTCTGCCTCATATGGCCGCCCGCTGGCGTCGGGTCAGAGGTTAATCCTGATCTGAGCACATCATGAAAACACCTGATATGGAGCTCCTCACTCACATCCTCACACAAGATGAGCTTCAGTGTGTTGGATTAGAGATCAGCATGACGCTGGCCGTCTTATCAGCAGAGGGAGGTGAAAATGAAGGCCGGCGGTCTGCTGAACCGGAGGAGCCACAGTCAAACTAAACGACCGAAACCGGACGATGACTCCAGCAGAACGCCGACGGCTCGACGCCGAGTTTAAGATCAGCTGATGAGTTCAAGTTAACGCGACGTTCTTCCCACGCCGCTGATCAGAGAGCAAACTCTTCACTCAGCTGTGAGCAGGCCGCAGTTTGAGAAGCCTAGTTATTAAAATAACCACCAGCCGGCGTCTGTTTGTGATGTTGTGGTATCGGTGCTTAGAGAGGCCAAAAAGGATGAAAGAGTTTGTTTTCTGATACAGTGCGAGGCGATGGAGGCGTGTGTGATGTTCAGTCATTTTTTGGTCACAAAGTACTTGATAATTCAAATATTTGCTGATGTATTATTCAATACTTAAATGAAGTTTACTCTGCAGAGCGTCACAGGAAACACGTCTGCTGCGACTGACCTGGAGGTGCTGGAGGTCGTCTTCCTGGACATTCTGGGACAGGTTGTACACCTGAGACACACACGACAAACCAAGACGCCAACCTGTTAGTCACCTGGCGCCATCACACACACACACACACACACGCACAGCACTCTAACCCTGACACACCTGACCTGAAGCTTTTAGACACAGTTAATTATGAAGCATCAAACTGAGGAATGAGACGTTCACACTCTCCATCAGTCCTGGAACGCTCTCTGTCCTCAAACAGTCATCGGGCTGAAGAACGAGCCTCAGAGTGTGATCATGAACACATCAACTATCTGTGAGGTGAGCACGTTAAAGAGACGGACCTGGACCGAGCTGGTCATGGTGCTCAGGGCGAACAGCGTGGCGCAGTCTTTGATGGTGGACTGGCTGTCGAACGCCCCCTGTGTGTCGATCAGTAGAACTGCAACCTGCAACAACAACACACGTGGATTCATACAAACAGATGGATCACCTCGTGTTATTGGCTGGGATTACCATGAACACACACACACGCACAGAGGAGGTGAACGCACCTTGCAGCCGTCTGGTTTCTCCACCACGAACACTTCACTCCAGGCCAGGATGCCCGTGGTCTCCCTCTCGCAGCCGCCTCGCCAGGTGAAGCCGGTCAGAGGCTCCTCCTCCCCGCCGACCCACGAATCCACCGACTGGACGGAGACAAGAGGAGGGTGGAGAGGTCACCGCTGCTCCAGTTCAACGTTACAGACCGATTCTGACCTCAAACCAGGACGAAAGGACTCGAGGAAAGCACAGTTTTTACTTCATGTGATGGCTGAGGTCGGACATTAACAGGACGTCAGGGACAGACAGACGCTCTGACAGACACATAACTTCCTCCATTAACACACGACATGTGAGTGTTGTACTAAAAAGGTAAAGCGTTTAGGAACTGACCACCTGTTGAAGGTCACAGCATAACACCAGAGTAACCGCTAACTGCTGCTTAGCTAGTTAGCTCAGTTAGCCGAGCAGCTAGTGGCTCCATTAGCTGACTGGAATCTGCCCTGACTGAGAGCTCAGAGCAACAGGGGGGCAACAGACTCGGGCTCAGCAGCCTCCACCGAACACGACCGGATCAGGACATTTAGTTTATTTATTACATTTAAAACAGAAAAAGCAACAAACGCTTGTGAAACGTAGAAAACTTCAAGATGCTAAACCATCAGACCGTCACCTCTTCAGGTACAGAGTGGTATTACAAGACAGAATGGGCCGCGGCTAGCTGGTTAGCATGCTAACTTCAGGCAATACCACAGGAGTCAGAACTTTATCGTGTTGATCATGTTTGTTCATTTTTTGGAAGGTTTTAAACTAAAACTCTGGACATCACCTTACTCCTCTAAACCAATCATGAAAACGTTCTTTTCAGGAGCTTTTCACAGTGCTGTGGGACCTGTGCAGGAGGTGTACGAAATGGAACTGTGCCACAGCCTGACCTGTGAGGGCGGGGCTTATTCTGCGCATAAAGATGGCCTTTATGTGTGAAATAAGCAGCAGGGAGCTCTGCAGAGGCCCGGCCACAGAGCCAGCATTGTGCCACCGTAAAATCCTCTTTACATGTGATGAAACCCTCCAGAATGTTCCTCAGTGCTCACCGTAGATTAACAGGGCCAAAAGGTCGACGTGCGGATAAACACAAACGCTCAGTTTCCTGAAACAAACCGGATTATTCACCGCTGCGGGGTTTGAAACCAGCAGAGCTGATGGGACGTTCTTTGTTTCCAGCCCAACGAGTTCAGATGAAAGGATGAATACTTCCCTCCGGTGTTTCATGAAGATGACCACGAACGAACTTCAACCAACAACTGTGTTCATGAATCCAAACAAACCACTGACACTGAACGTGTTCCTGATTTAAGATAATATTCTGTTTTATTCACGCTGCATTCACACGGATTCACGTAGAAATCATCGTAGAGGACGGTAACATGAGCTGAGGCAGAGAAGAAGAAGAAGAAGAAGAACAACAACAACGGCAGACTGAGGTCCAAAGTTCAAGCATTTTAACTTTTTACTGTCTTCAACAACACAACGCACAGCCGGGTGTTACGTGGCTCCCTGACAGAAGGACAAAACACCAGAAGCTGAGAATCAGTAATCCATCCCATAATTATCAACATATTATCACGCTTCGATTTGACGTCCTGTCATTCTGTTTGTTTTTCCCGCGCCGTCCAGACGGCGTTGTCCGTCTGCAGCGTGCTTGTGAACGCAGCGTCGTCTCCAGTGTCTCGCCTGACGTCTCGTTCATCGAAGGCGTTAAATCCACTGACAGCTGATCCAGACGCCACTGATGGAGACATGGACGCAATCTAAGAGACGTCTTTTGTGATTTCCCATGGCACATTTTTTTCACGAGCATTGTTGGAGGAGCTGAGAACATGAACCTCGTTGCAAACGACGGCTTCACAGTAACATCTGCGCATGAGAGCACAAGTTAAAGGCTCGGCGTGGCCCCAGCCTGAGATCAGCCTCACTGAACCGCTGCACAGGCGTGACCCGACAGGAAACACACCGTGCAACCAAATCTATGACGTACACACACGACTCTGAGCCATCCTTTGGACTCTGATGGTATCTGCGTGTTGAAACATGACTGAAACGTTTGAGAAAGCAATCCCAGCTCAAGGGCCGCTTTCCCAGAGGCCTTAACTGCATCACATGGTCGTCGCTGGCAGGCGGAGTCTGCTCAGCCGGCAGGGAGACGGATCTGTTGACATGCCGGCTCAGTGACTTGTGGTTTTATCCATAGCGCTTTTACGACTGTTCGAAAGGTCAAAAATGAACTTTCAAGTCTGTTTGAAGACGCTCTCAGTACAGACGGAGACGTCATGGCTCAACACCACGGAGACACACAACAACCACACTTTAGCACACAAAACGACCCAGTTAGACCCGATTAAACGAGATAAGAGAGGCGTCAATAGACCAAATTAAAGAGATGATAATGGACTGTGTGTGTGTGTGTGTGTGTGTGTGAAAAGCGAAACTACTGAATACCTGGCAGAACAAACCAAACGCAGGTGATTGGTTTTACAGAAACTAGCAAGCGCACCTTAAGTTCTGACTGTTTCGTCAGACTACAGTTGAATGAAGCCTGCTGACTGAACGTGTCCTACCTCGGTGTCACGAGTCGGACTCATTTTGCGTGGACGGAGTGTTTTACAGGTCTACGGTGTACCTGCTTGTACATGAAGCGCAGCATGAAGTCCAGCAGGAAGGACTTGCCCTTGCGGAAAGCTCCGGCCACAGAGACGACCACCACATGGAGATCCTGCACCTCCTCCTGCAGCAGCAGCCGCTCCAGCGCCTCCTCTTGGAGCGAGAACGAGTGCTCCTCTTCATCCGCCACCACGATCTGCACCGGCCTGGCCACGTCCACCTCCTCCTCCTCCTCCTCCTCCTCCAGCAGGTCGTCTTCCTCCTCCTCACGCCTCATCGGGGATGTGTCTGATTTAAACCCGTGGCCACCTGAGAGAGAAAGCCGTGGTTAAAATGGGTGAACACATGACTTGCTGGGCTGTTACTGGTTGTTGCTTCTGGTTTGCAGGGTGGAAAAACAGGATTTCAGATGAGCAATCCAGAACAAGATGATGAAAGTACGATCATTACACTGATGTAAAACTATGGAAATATACCCTACGATGACGGAGTAGATATGCATATCATATGTCCCCCGGCCATTATTTGGGGACCAGCTTTTAATATGAGGAAACTCTGTAAATCCATTTAGAAAAAGTGGTCTGCATCAGCGTGGACGTGGTCTACAGTCTGACTGCAGCCATGATGGCTGAGCTTCGCCACAGAGGTCAAGAAACTCTGGTATCAGCGGCTGCTGGACAGAAAAAGTTTCCCGACCTCCTCCAGTTAGTGAAGTTTCACAGGAGCTCAGCCAAGAGGAAGGCTGAAGGGAGCCAGTGGCATTATGGGATGGCAGGGCTGCTTGGACTTACAGTAAATAGACAGAGCCGTCAGTCAGTGTTGTTCTACAGACTCAGTTATAACCAGAGGACTTAAACTTTAAGCTCTCCTTGTATGGCAGCAGTTACACTTCACTGATCTGCAGCTCTGACATGAAATCTGGATATTTCAGGAAGACATTTTTGCCTTTTTTTGCCTTCACCTAATAGGTCAGGGTAAGGGCTTCTGTCATCTCTGGCTCACTGATCTGAAATCAGGTGAAACAGGCTGCAAAGACTTGTGAATGATGCCAAGTTTTCATGTTAGAGAACGGTAAAGCCACTGTCTGTGAGTTTCGGGGCTTGGACCTGTGACCTTGTGGTTACGTGACAGCGCTCACTCAGGCGCCGTCTTGTGATCTCACAGCTAACCGAGCGGGCCGGAGCAGCCTGCGGCCTCATGCGGAAGAAGAGTCTTCATTCAGGTCAGCGTTGAGCTGCTCGGCCATGTGAGAGCTCTGCAGGCGGCAGCACAACAACCCTGATGTGCTTCACCACATCCTGCGAGCAGCTCGCCGGGTAAATCCGTCACATCATCCCGAGGAGGACTGAATAATGTACAGGCCGACATGAAAACTGACTCTGGGACGTCTTTCGAACGATGCGTGCTTCAACTGAAGCTTTTAAGGAGCCCAGCGAGGCGGATAATTCACTGTCCCAGTGCTCTCTGCACAGCACAAGAGCTGCCCGAGGACAAATACTTCAGAGCAAACCAGAAACGCAGCATGACGCTGACACAGTGGAGCAGGAATACACAAACAGATTAAACTAAAGCAAAAACGCCAAATATCTCCTTCACATTCTTCCAATGGGACAATCTGAAATCACTGAACTGAGCTGTGACTTGTCACCTTGAACGCTGGAAAGTCTGAACGAGCATGTTCAGAGTTTTCACACATTTTATCGATTAAACAACAAAACAAGCGAAAACTCGATCATGACAACACTCATCAGCTGTGGCTTCAATGCAGCCTGACTCTAAATGTGTATCAATATGTTGATTGATCAGATGGTAGTCTCACCTCGGGACAGGTGGAGGATCTGTGGATCACTGATGCGTGTTTAAAGTGGTTCCCAGTCAACCTGAACTTTCAACAACCAGCCTGCTCATGTTCATGATGTTTAAGTGTGTTTAAGTGTTTTGACCACTGGATTCCTGTCCAGTCATTCCACACTGATGAACTTCCTCATAGCAGAAGCCCCCAGTCCGGTACAATCGTTCCCTTCCATCAGTGATGCATCTTCACACCCGTCATCAGAGCAGAGGAACCTGGTCTGAGTCCAGCTCATATATCTGTGCAGGCAGCTGACAGTCCTGTTCGGCAACCAGTCACTTCAACAACAGACAGGCAGACAGGCAGGCAGACAGACAGACAGGCGGACAGATAGCAGTGCTGATGTGTGTGTTAGACCCCAGCCTGAAGTAGGCTGTGTGGTCTAAGTGACTTCATGAACACAGAAGACACTGAACTGAGGATTTTTAAGTTCAACAATGAGCAACATCTCTCACAACTTTTACTGTAAAACAGAAATCTGCAGTTTTCTCTTTGTGCAGCAGTGACCTACAGTAGAGATCAAACCTTAAGATGTGAATCTGGATTAGGAGAATAACTAATCCAGACCAGTTTCAGATGACTCTCCTTACTGAGGAAAAGCCTGCGTGACCCCCAGTCATTGTGTCTGACAGCCACTATACAACCAAACTCCATTCAAAACGCTGCCAGTTTAACGTTAATCTGCTGCTTTGAAGACACACTCGCCTTACTGGGAACTACAGAAACTGTTCTCAAGCCTCAAGTATTCCAGCTTTGATTCGGCATACAATAACATATCCATAAGCATCAGCGTACATCAGTATCTCTGCTGGTCCCATCAATGGTTGACAGTCTAATAACGTGTGTTTGTATTGATCGCTGACGGTGGCTGATCAGGTTAATTATCAGTTAACTGCCCTTTGTGTTCATGTTTTTAAACTTCTTTCCTAAATATGATGTGCTTGACGATGTTATTGATTCATCATCATATTGATTAATAACTCCTGATGAAAGCTAAAAGCTCAGCCTCCTCGTTGTTATTTAGCTTCCCTTTCATAAGCAGCATTAACAACTATTCGCCGTCATCATCATCATCATCATCATCTCATCTAAGCGTTTAATGTTTATCGTGTGAAAAGTGTTTGAAGTTTTTTTTGACTCCTCCTATGATCCAAGTCTAAAATGATAATAGCTGCAGATGAAATTTAATCACCCTCAGCCCATTGATGGACTTTATTTCACCACTAAAATATAATGAGATGCTCACATAAAAAATAAATCAGACTGAACTTTATGGAAAAGTTATCACTTCTAATGAACTTTTTCCACAAACTGGCTCCTCATTGTTGATCCTGTTTTGTCTTCATAATATGGAGTTATCAATTATTGTTACTGCACCACTGTTTTTGGCCTTGGTCATCATTTCTCAGAGCCCAAAGTGGCCCTAAAACTGACTTAATTCCAGGTCTGAGTTATGATCACATGGTTCAGTTCTTCATAATAGAGCTCTGCAGCAGCAGCAGCAGCAGCAGGTTAATGTATCCCAAACACTGTTAAACAGCTTTAATGGCTCAGGAACTGGCTGAGTCCCAGTCAATCATATTCAACACTCAACAAGCTGGAGGTTTCATCATGAGCCTGACAGCAGGTATGAAGCTAGCAGCTAGCTGAGGGAAGCTAACCCGCTGTGAGGAACCTGGCACATCAGCAGTTTCATGGCCTGTGGTCATGATGAGCCAGTCAGACAGTCACTGAGCACTTACAGGGCGGCAGAAGTCAATGCCATAATAACAGAATAATATAGAGGTATTATACTCCAAAAACACACGTAAAAAACCACGTTAGATACTGTCATACAGCAATTAACGTTATCCTGTAAGAATGATAAGTGGCTCGTTGTTCCTTCTGTCTTTTACTGCTGTAACTTGACTGATGTGACACGACCAGAAAGAGCAAAACAGAACTGACAAGTTATGACGAATAATTCAAAAATGAGGCTGATTTCACAGCTAACAGTTAGTGTCATGAGTCCTAGCAAACAACACGGGACAGTTAGCTTAGCATTAACTTAGCATTAACTTTTTAAATGAAGTCAGGGTGAGGTTCAGCTTTCTGTGTGAGTCCACTGTTTTATCATTAAACTAACATTTTGAGCTCAAAGCCAAGTGTTATAACGTTTAAAGCCGGGTCAGTTGAACCACCCTGTTATCACTGCTAGTGTGCTAGCTTAGCTGAAATCCCACAGCAGCTGAGCTTAGCTTGCTCCACGCTGTTATCGAGAGGTAACAGGAGGCTGCTGGCGTTAGCTGCACACTGCCAGCTGTTGACCCAGCCGTTTAACAGCTTTCACAAACAACAGAACAATGGAGAATCAGCTAGAAGAGGCTAGCAGCTCTGTTAGCTGCTCTGCTAACAACAAACACTCTGAGCTGAAGGTGAGGACAGCTGGACGGCTTAACAAAACGCTTAGCATTAGCTGCTTCATGACAATCCACCATGCACAGCGGGACCGAGTCGATGTCGGTTCACATCCTCTCCCGGCCACTGTCACTGATAACCTAACAAAGCACCACAGTTTCAGTGACATTTTACCGCTCTGACACAGCGGGACGCGCTCCTTTGCAGCAGGATGCCAAACGACAGGAGACGCGATTATTCGACGAAGCGGAGCGCTGTCTGCAGTGTCGCTTCATTTCATGTATCGTCTCCGAAACACCCACAAACCACATTTTCAACAAAAACCCGCTGTCATCTGTCGCGTCGGTACAATTATTTAACCGTGCGTACATGTTTAATTACCTTCTTTGAAGATGCTGTTTTTGTGATTCCGCTGCTTCAACCTGCTCTCCTCCGCCGCCATCTTTCTTGACCTGCTGATAGCAGCAGACTGCCCTGACGTCACAGAGCCCAGTGCAGCCGTGGGTTCCGCGGGGTCCTAAATACCGCGCCGAGGTCCCGCCCCCTGCCGAAGCTAGCTCCTGCTCTGCTAGCTGAAGCCTGCAGGGGACGTCTTTCTTCTGTCTTTATGAACAATTAAACATGACACTGCAGTTTGACCATGGTCTAAGTTGAAAGAGTGCTGCTTTGCTTACAAGAAAATACCAAATATACTTTTAGCGAAGTTAAAACAATTCAGCAAAGGACTATATGGGAGCTGAGATTGTTCTATTAGCTTAATGCTAACACAGTAGTGAGTCTCTTTTTGTTAAAATAGAAAGAGAGAGAGGGGGTATGGGTGATATGCACAGCAATGAGAAAATAACCACAACAATAACAATTATAACAATAATAGAAACATGAATAATAATAGAATAGAGCAGAATAGAGAATAGAGCTTGGAGCAGTATAACTAGGGACAGGTTCAAGGCGAGCCTGAGCCAGCCCTGACTGATTAAAGCAGAAAGCTGCGGGTCATCCAAGTCTTTATGTTCTGAAGTTTACGGATTGATTTCATCTGGCTTCATTGATAAATGTAACTGGGTATCATCTGCATAGCAACAAAGGTTTATGGAGTGTTTCCTGAATATAGGGTTAACAGAACTGATCCAAGCACAGGCCCTTGGGGAACTCCAGGAAAAACTTTGGCGCACATCATTAACATGAGCAAACTGAAACTGATCTGTTAAATAGGACTTAAACTAGTTAGATGCGGTTTCTTTAATAGGCTTCGGTCAAAAATGGCTGCTGCCTCGAGGAGTGTGAGTTTTAATATGTTTGGGGGAGTAGCTTTACTTAAGCTAACATACTCTTCATGACAGCCAGGTTTTAGTCAGACCAAATAAATCTATATTATAATCTGATATTAAATCATTTAATGATACAGATTTAGATGACAGAGAGCTGATGTTTATTTCTCCTGTCATGTTGTACTGTTGCAGTTGTGGTGTTGATTTTTATAAGGCTTTAATGTTTAATTCCTCTTCTATTTACTTTTAATTAATTTAGGTGGTCGGGGGGCAGACACAGTCTCTCCGGGGTTTTGGTTGGGTAACTGCTCTAATGGAAGCGCAGAGAAGCATGTAGGACTGCAGCTCTTAACTCTGGCTCGTCATGGTTTTAGCCACTAACAAACTCAATAAAGTCAATCAGACTTCTAGAATTAGGGCTGCTCCTTCCAAAATGGGATCAACGTCATGTCTTCTAATCAGACCAATTCTTCCCCTGAAGACAAAGTCCACATCATTTGCTGGACACCTCAACAGCCAGCAGTTGAATGATAACGTGGCTGAACAGGAACTGTTGAAATTTCATTTGTCAGGATAAAACCCAAGAAATGTACCTGCTTGTTTTCAGGAGAGTTTTGTTTAACATCTGGACTGGAATTGTACAGTCATTTCACACCGGTAAACTTCCTGGTTAACTGGTAGAATCATCCCCTACCGTCAGTCACTGTCTCATTACAGCAGAGCAGTGGATTCTGGTTCTGCTCAAATGTCTGTATATGCAGTGGATATCAGTTTTAAAACAACGGTAACAACTGGAAAATGCTTTTCCTGCAGAAAATACAGCATGAATGCTGACAGCTGAAATGCATTTCAAAGCACTGCTGAAACTGCAGAAATCTAAAATAAATTGAAAGATCTCACAGTGTGTATTTGTTGCACTGCAGAACAGTCAAACCATCAGTCCTGCTGTCATTAGGTGTGTGGACACTGAGCACACTGCCAGGAAGTAGAAGCAGTTGGAGAAGAAGAGTGTTGTAGTTGACGAGGCTGCAGGTGTCAATTATCAATCAGTTATCCAATTAACCATGTGTGGTTTGAAACAGTTATCCTCAGAAAGTATTTTCCTTTTTATCGAAAAGGATTCAAACCTCAGTCCCACAGGAGGTGCGAAGAACTGGGTGCTTGAACCAAAGTTAGTGAGCGGTCTGGTTTGTTTGAAGGGTTAAAATGAACAATCAGAAAACGCTCAAATTCTGAACAGTAATCACTGAAAAACCGAAAGATATCAAAAGCTGAATAAAGTGTAATATTTCTATACTATTACCTTATAAAACTCTTGTGGCTAACAGGTTAGCAAACAGATTCTACGTGTTATCCCACCGGAGTCGTGTTTTTGTCTCCTGATGAACGTCAGTCCAGTATTAGACTTAGACTTAGACTTTCACTTTATTGATCCGTCATACTTGTTGTCTCCCGCTTATCCAGTCCAGGTTGCGGGGGCAGCAGCCTCAGCAAGGAAGCCCAGACAGCCCTCTCCCCAGTGATCCCAATTTGGGAAATTCTTTTGCTGCAGCTGCAGGTTGAACACACATATAAACATAAAATGTGTACAGTCTTCTCTCTCTTTTAGCTCTGGTTTTGGTCTCCTCCACCTCCTGAGGGAAATGTCTGCTCTGTAGCTGCTGAATGCTGCACTATGTTCACCAGCTGGTCTCTGACCGAGCCTGTCTGCAGTTTGCTGCTCAGCAGGAAGTGAACTGTGGGTTCATCCAAGCTTCTTCATTGAAAACAGCTGCAGCTGGAAACAACGCTGATAAGAGCACAGAGACTGAACCAAAACAGGAAAATTGTGGGCCGAAATAGGCCAAACAGTAAATGTGCTGCAAAACCAAAAGCAGGGGGTGGGAAAGACTGAGGGGAACTGCAGAGTCAGGAGATAATCCTGTTTCATCACACGTCAGACCTTTCTCTTTCACCTGTGTTTTTAAGTTACGAGCTCTGATTCGCTTTCGTTCAGCGTCCTCTCATCGTTAATGGTACAAGTTCTGCAGTTGACTGAAACTTGGAGCTGAATTGTGGCGGCGTCTAAAGCAGACTCCACACAGCCTGAATGTCAGAGCTTGCTTTTGAAACCTTGTGACTCTCCTGTAGAAAATGGATTTGAGTGCAGGCACTCAGCTGATTTGCCCTCGTCTCATACTGAATGCTGTCTGTTGGGTGGACAAGTCGTATTTCTGTGAATCCATCCTCACTCAATGCATGCTGGGATGTTTAAAACAGAGGAAGTGCTCCTCTCAGACACGAGCGGGCTGCAGGTTCAGACTCTGACCTGGTTTCCTCTGTGCTGTGTGTCACAGGACGCCTCCTGCAGCTGGTTTGATCAGATCACAATCCGTCCTCACACCTGGATGCTGTGTGGTTGACTGTTGTCAGGTGACAGGCCCGTCACGCCGGCTCTCTGCTGCCTGCAGTAACAACAGTTCAGGCTGATAACATGAGCTGCACTTATCGCACATGCAGACAGCTACCTCTGTGTGTTCTGTCACAAGATGGGCTGTGATTGGCTATTTATATCACCACAACACAACACCACAAGCAGCAACATGTGCGTATTTATAAAAACTGATAACAGTTAGCGATAGATAAGGCGTTGACCTGCTTTGGCAGCGTGATCCAGCTGAAGGTGTCTGAATGTAAAGTGTGCTGTTGTGCTGTTGGTGGAGCAGGATGGAGGCTCTGGAGTCTTCACAGAGGATTCAGATCTGAAGTCATTTAGTCTCTGAATTATTGATGAAAACACTGAACCAGCAGCAGCATCATGGATAGTCCGAAATGAAAAGTTCAGCAGATCACGTTCCTGCTTTCTGTTCACGAGACTCTGCAGAACATTCACCAGTTCATGTTGTTTTCATGTTGTGAGCATCTCACAGAGCAACCAGAGGTCAGAGTCTCGAGCTTCTTCACAGTCTGACCTGTAGGACAGAAGTGGAGCCCTGCGTTCAGGCTGCCGGCTGCCAAAAAACGTAAATACCAAAATACTCAAGACTCCAGAATGAAGGTATTCAGGCCAAAATGTTGTCATTCAAATCCAGACTGCTGCCCACACAGATCATGGATCCATCATGGTGACTGCAGGACTCACTGTCAAAGAAACCCCTGAGTGTCTTATAATGGTGATAGCAGAGTAGCTCTGACTGGAAATGTTGGTCTGTCAGTCAGTTGGTCCATTTTGGTCGAGCCTGAAATGTCTCGGCAGATTTGAGACACTGATGGTTCCTGAAGGATGAGTCCCGCTGTCTTCAGCTCTAGCGCCACCATGGGGCTCACATTTGTGTTTTTGGGTGAAATCCCTCAACAACCATCTGATGGACTGTCATGAAATGTCGTTCAGACGTTCAGACATTCATGTTCCCTGAAGGCTGCATTTTAATAACTGTGGTGATCCTCAGACTTTTTGTCTGGCGCCATCATCAGGTCAACATTTTAAAGTGTCCAGCAGTTTGGCTGTGATTAAAACAAGATGTCACAAACTAATTAACACATCAGATGGTGAACATGATAAAGATTATACCAGCTAAACATGAACAGGTTAGCATTTAGCTCAAAGAGCTGCAGTATCTGTGGCTGACTATTGTGACAGATCCAGGGTCAGTTTTCTGTTTTAAATGACTGATATCCACAGTTAACAATGACAAACACACACTCGGACACTTTTATTTAACTTTTATTACCATCAACATCCACAGGTACAGAAAACTGGTTTGTGATTGGCTGTCAGGTGTCACACACCTCAATTAATCAATTCATCCACCATTAAAAATCTGTCCTCAAGATATTCTGATGGGGTCTTTGACCACACACACACACACACACACACACACACACACACACACACACACACACACAGTTATTTCCCTCTTCCCTCTAGTGGTGTCAGTTCATGCTGACAGTTTTGGTTTTATCTGTCCAGGTTTACAGACAAAGAGATCTATCGCTGACATTTATGCCTCCACTCGATTTAAAGAAGTTTAATTTGTGCTGCTCACAGCTCTGAAAGCTTCTCGTCTCGTCACTCAGGATGATTCCAGAAGAAATAGTCTCCATGAAAACTACTGACTGAGTCCAGTGAATTGTTCAGGATGAACATGCTAACATTAGCACCCTAACACAAAACGAGCATGTTTAGCATGTCATGTCAAGTCTAATGTACATGGGGGTTTTTGTTATTCTACAGTGAGTCTGCTGAAAGGGCCGGAAAAATTTGGTTTCTATGCAGTTAAACGGTTAATTGTGTGTCATGCTGGCAGTTTTGTCACCTGAGAGCAAAACTTTCACCATCACACACGTATGTTTGCTGAAGAGCTCCACTGGGTTTGCAGCAGTACGACAGATTTTCTTGGTAACTTCGTGCAGCTGAAGTTTGGCTGACCGGTCATCAAACAGCTGTTCATTCACATCCAGCAGACACAGAGCACATCAGAGTCCTGTTTGTGTCCACCTCATGTAGATGTTGGCGACTGCAAACTTCATCCTTTATCGTAGAAAGAGTGATTTTATGTCAGATTTGTTTACAGCTTCTTTCTGCTGCACTCAGTCATGGCACAGCATCTGTCACATGGTTTAACTCATTCATTGTGTTTTCACTTTCAGCTGTGACAATAACTTCTGGCACCACATGAGATTTAAATTCAAGTACAGAAAAAGAAAGAGCCGAACAGAAGGTATTGCTATTAAAACGTTACAGTTCAAACAACCAAAAACCAAGAGAATTATTCTGTAAACGTGGCTTCAACACTGACCATTCATCATGTTGTGCTTTTAATTCTCTTCATGTGATCACTAACAGAGGAAATTATCACTGAAGAATCGAGTCCTCATCTTCAGAAGTAACTCAGAGAAACACAGAAACTCAGTTTTAGAGAAGACGACAGCTGAGGGACACTGGCCTGAACAAAGACCTTTCTGACCTTCTTTCCTTCGTCTTCACTCTTTAGCTTGTTCTGTCACAACATACACCGATTTGTCAATAACAGTAAAAATAAAGTTAAATAAAACTTATTTCAAATAAAAAACGCGTGCACAAATTATGTCAAACCAAACCAATAAAATAAAATTACATATAAATTTGTTCAAAAATGCCATAAACTCATGCCTCTCTCTTCCAGGCTGATATCTGATTGGTTGATGGGTTTCACTGATTCCTCCCTGAGTTTTGAACATCTACAACAAGCCCTCCATCATCCCGTGAAACGCTGCTTCTCCGTGAAGCAGCGCTCTCTGAAGTGACAGACGATGTCTCTATGGTTGTCTGAATGGAGGATGAAGTCATGTATCGATCTGATTTCTCATGTGTGATTTAATGATACTGGTCAGTTGGAAGAAAACAGAAGATTTCCTCTCAGGCTGCTGACATCATTCGGGAAACAAGAAGAATCTGTTTTAAAGGACGCGTTCAGTCCTCAAATGTTACTCGTTTGGTTCACTGCGGTCATTAAGGTGCTTTTCTTCTTCATGCCTCCTTCACTTCCTGTTTCTCACTGCATGAAATAAACAAGAAACATATAAAAATCATCCATTCAAACATGTTACAGGAAAAACTCAAATCTTCCATCTTTTCTCTTCTTGCATTGAGCAAACGTCCTCTCTGCTTCGTCGGCCATCTTGTGTCTGTCTCACAGATGGGAGGAGGTGGAGAAGCAGAGTTTCAGGGTGAAGGGGTTGGAGCTGTCTGCAGGTCAGAGATGGAGAACAAGTTCACTTTGAAATAAATACAACAAACAGTCTGTGTGAAGGCTTTCGGTTCACTGTGAGAAACACTGAATCTGCTTCAGCCAAACTGTTTACCAGCTGTGTGAAGCCTGACATCTGCTGGTCACTGCAGGTAGTGACCAGGGACTTGTCTGTCTGCAGGCAACCAGGTGACAGCGACCAGGTGAGGGCAACCTGTCTGTCTGCAGGCGACCAGGTGACAGCAACCTGTTTGTCTGCAGGTGACCAGGTGACAGTGACCTGTCTGTCTGCAGGCGACCAGGTGACAGTGACCAGGTGACAGCGGCCTGTCTGTCTGCAGGTGACCAGGTGACAGTGACCAGGTGACAGCAACCTGTTTGTCTGCAGGCAACCAGGTGACAGTGACCAGGTGACAGCGGCCTGTCTGTCTGCAGGCGACCAGGTGACAGCGACCTGTCTGTCTGCAGGCGACCAGGTGGCAGTGACCAGGTGACATCGACCTGTCTGTCTGCAGGCGGCCAGGTGACAGCGACCAGGTGAAGGCAACCAGGTGACAGCAACCAGGTGACGGCAACCTGTCTGTCTGCAGGCAACCAGGTGACAGCAACCAGGTGACGGCAACCTGTCTGTCTGCAGGCGACCAGGTGACAGCAACCTGTCTGTCTGCAGGCGACCAGGTGACAGCGACCAGCTGAGAGCAACCTGTCTGTCTGCAGGCGACCAGGTGACGGCAACCTGTCTGTCTGTAGGCGACCAGGTGACAGCAACCAGGTGATGGCGACCTGTCTGTCTGCAGGCGACCAGGTGACAGCAACCAGGTGAAGGTGACCTGTCTGTCTGCAGGCGACCAGGTGACGGCGACCTGTCTGTCTGCAGGCGACCAGGTGACAGCGACCTGTCTGTCTGCAGGCGACCAGGTGACAGCGACCTGTCTGTCTGCAGGCGACCAGGTGACAGCGACCTGTCTGTCTGCAGGCGACCAGGTGGCAGTGACCAGGTGACATCGACCTGTCTGTCTGCAGGCGGCCAGGTGACAGCGACCAGGTGAAGGCAACCAGGTGACAGCAACCAGGTGACGGCAACCTGTCTGTCTGCAGGCAACCAGGTGACAGCAACCAGGTGACGGCAACCTGTCTGTCTGCAGGCGACCAGGTGACAGCAACCTGTCTGTCTGCAGGCGACCAGGTGACAGCGACCAGCTGAGAGCAACCTGTCTGTCTGCAGGCGACCAGGTGACGGCAACCTGTCTGTCTGTAGGCGACCAGGTGACAGCAACCAGGTGATGGCGACCTGTCTGTCTGCAGGCGACCAGGTGACAGCAACCAGGTGAAGGTGACCTGTCTGTCTGCAGGCGACCAGGTGACAGCGACCTGTCTGTCTGCAGGCGACCAGGTGACAGCGACCTGTCTGTCTGCTGGCGACCAGGTGACGGTGACCAGGTGACAATGACCCGTCTGTCTGCAGGTGACGAGGTGACAGTGACCAGGTGCAAGCAACCTGTTTCTCTATGGGCAACCAGGTGACAATGACCCGTCTGTCTGCGGGTGACCAGGTGACAGCAACCTGTCTCTCTGTGGGCAACCAGGTGACAGTGACCAGGTGACAATGACCCATCTGTCTGCAGGTGACCAGGTGACAGTGACCAGGTGACAGCAACCTGTCTCTCTATGGGCAACCAGGTGACAATGACCAGGTGACAATGACCCATCTGTCTGCAGGTGACCAGGTGACAGTGACCAGGTGACAATGACCCGTCTGTCTGCGGGCGACCAGGAGACAGTGAGTCTTTGAAAGCATCATCTCACACGCAGTAGATCTGGATTAAGATTTCTAAGAGAGAGATGTTCAGTTGGATATCTGTCTGTGTGTTCAGTACAGAGCTGCTGTGAGGTTAGCTTAGCTTAGCATAGCTAGCTAGAGGGAGATACATGCTGGCACTTGGATAAGGTGTTGATCACCGAGGCTTACAGTCTTAAACTTGGTTTGATTAATGACCATGCCCACGTGCTGCCTGATTGGCTCTTGCCTTTAAACAGTTCCTACGGTATCTCCAGGATGACAGCTGAGTACTTACTGGGTATTCTGATCTGGTAGTGGTTGAGGACAGTCAGTGCCTCCACAGCTTCAGTTTTACTGTCAAACTCCAGCAGACCAGACAGAGTCTTAGAGCTGGCTGCTGGAATGAGGAGGAGGAGGAGAGAAAGGAGGAAAATGATAAGAAAGAAGAAAAAGATGTCTGAGTTGGAAGACAGATCTCAGCGATGTAAATGTTTAATATTTCTAATTGCATTTATCTATGATGTTACAGTTACATTCATTCATACAGTGCAGCTTCATGTCTGCTGTGTGACGCCTGAACTCACGTTTGGCATCAAAGACCTTGAACTTGGTGAAGGTTGGGACGTCGTGCTCAGCACAGAGCTGCAGATGAAGAGAGGATTGTGGTCAGACTGTTGAATGGAGGTTCTGCATCCTTTCTTTCAAAGGGTTCGTCCATTCAGTCAAGTGGACTGTGGCTCATGGGTCATGCTAACTTTGCAGCTTCCAGCTACGTCATAGAGTTTTGTATGAAATGTGATTTTTAAATGACTAGATATTAGCATCCATACAGCCACAAAGGCCACGTTTAAGGGAGATACACCAGGGTCTTTTAATAATGTTGATCTTTGATAAACTCACTGAAAACAAGTTCTGGTTAACACGTTATCAAAACTAAATACAAGGTGGAGACTGGTCTTCTTCACTCCACCCAGTGCACAAGTAGACACAACGGACCAACATAGAGATTCAGTCCATCTATTGGGTGCGTGCATCCTGACCAGGCCTATCATTTTATGTTACATTCTGTTATATTTAATGATATATTTAAATGCTGAATATTCACAAGAAACAAGGCAAAACAAGGGCCAGTCTTTGGCGAGGACTTGATTTGAAGCTACTGTCTAAATATACATGAAATAGTTGCATTTACACTGAGCTAGATAATGTGGAGAGGTGTCTGAAATGGCTGAGGAAAAAATGAACATTCAACATAAGAAAATGCTCCTAAAGTCACATCTCGTCACTGGAGGTGTCCCACATGGCTGCATACTCGGCCCATTTCTGTTCTCATGCTATATCTCCTCAGACATCTCTTTCCTTCCAACCCAACTAAAACTAGTCCTCCCCCATGAAAAGATGTCATGCAGGTGTGACCTTGTGCAGCTGGTGTTGGCTGAGGGTGGGGGGGCCGTTGTAGAAGTGCAGGACGGCGGCGGGTGGCTGGATGATGTTCCTGCTGCTTTGCACATTGCTGAAGCGGTTGTTTCTGGTCAGACTGAAGTCCTGGTAGCTGCTGCTGCCGTCAGGCAGCTCAAACACCTGACTGGGAATCACCGCCTGCTGCTTGGACACACTGACAGGCGAGGGTGGAGGGGGTGGAGAGAAGGAGGGATGGATGAAAAGCAAAGTGGATGGGAGGAGTTTGTGCTGGGACAAACTGTGACACTCATTCACCCTGTGGGGACCATGAATATCTATACAGCCAGTGTCAAGTCATGCTGGTCAGCAGTTATCAAGAAAACCTGTTCAAGATCGATGTCTCCAACCGACCCCCGTCACCAACCCCAACCTTGGTTATGTCTCCTAAACATGGTCTTCAGCACTCACCAGACGTTGAGCTTCTTGCCGAACACCTTGATGCTGTTCAGGTGAGTGACGGCTCGGTCCACAGCGTACTCGTCCCCCATTTCCACCAATGCCGTGCCGGGAACGCTCTTCATGAACTTCACCTGCAAACACGACCGATCAGCAGAGGAGACTGTCAGACGACGGACAGGAGGCAGAAACATATGATGGTCTCAGCTGGGGTCAGCACACACCTTCTCCACGTTGCCGTAGAGACAGAAGAGGTTAAAGATGCGGTTGCAGTTCATCTTGGCGGGATAGAGGCCGCTCACCATGGCAACTGAACTGGAGGCCCCATGGCCCAGAAAGGAGGAGGAGGAGGAGGAGGAGGAGGGGGAGGTCTTAGGGAGGAGCAGTGGGTAGGAGATCATATCCTGCACCTCCTCACTGCTCCTCCTGTACCTGCTGTTAGCAGGCAGAGGCAGCAGGGAGCATTGTGGACCTGCAGGGACACAAACAATCACCCTGTGGTTAGAGACACTGAAGGACAGACAATGAGGACAGGGACAGAGCTGGAGGAGAGAGGACAGACAGAGAGAGAGAGAGACAGAGAGAGGAGCAGAGAGACAGACAGACAGAGACAAACAGACAGAGAGAGAGACAGAGAGACAGACAGAGAGAGAGAGTCAGACAGACAGAGACACAGACAGACAGAGACACAGAGACAGATAGAGAGACAGACAGTACCATAACCGTTGGATGGATGCTCTCCCAAAATGGCCTGACGCTGCCTTCCTTTTCCCCGCTCTGAAACATACACACACACACACACACACACACACACACACACACACACACACACACGCACACACACAAACACACAGACACACACACACACACACGCGCACACACACGTGTTAGATGTAGCAGTCTTGTGTAACGGTCGGGGTTAGCAGAGTCTGACCCACATAAGGTCGGCGCAGCAGGAGGTGAAAGTGAGCGCTCCCTCTCTGATGATGCAGGAGGAGCAGCAGGAGGAGCAACAGGAGGAGCAGCAGGAGAATCTATTTTCAGCCTCTGCAGCAGCTCCACCAGCTCCACCCGCCACCTCCAGGCTGCAGTTTAACCTCTGAGTGTCCAGGCTGAGCTCACTGGGCTCCACCCAGCACCATCCTCACTCTGACTGACTCAGTGAATCAGGCTGACGTAGCGCCTGGTCTTAGTGCCGTGTCCAGGTTCAGGTGTCTTTGACCTATCAGATGTCTCCAGGAGTGCAGTGAACACAGTGATTGACAGCTGACTCCAGTTACTGTTCCTTTGAGGGCGGGACAACCTACAACCTGTATTTGGAGTTTGGTGACATCAGACTGCTACCAACCTAGCTCCTCCCACCTTCAGCTTGAGAACACCTGTGTGTGTGTGTGTGTGTGTGTGCGCGCACGTGTGTGTGTGTGTGCTGTCCTACCTCGGTGCAGGAGGAAGGGTTTGGTGTAATCCCAGCTGCTGTTGTCGTTGCGGACGACGTTCAGTCTGTTGGGCTGCAGGGGGCGACAGAGCACAGCACCTCTGGGTGGGTGTGTGTGCGTGGGCATGAGAGTGAGGGTGTGCATGCATCTGAGTGTGCGTTTGTCCAGAGCACTGTGTGTGTGTCAGTGTGTGTGTGTGTTTACCCGAGCGTATTCGATCTTGAGCGTGCAGCAGCCGGCGTAGATGTCGGCTCCGTTCAGAGCCAGTTTGGCCTTCTGAGCGTCCTCCACTGACTCAAATGTTAACGAGCTCGTTAAGGATGACTCATCAGGATGACCGGCGACCAGCCAATCAGAGGAGAGAACCAAGACCACCACCGTCCCCAAAGAGCTCAACTGTCAGTCATGATTTGATCTTTAAAGACTCAACAACACGTCTTCACTCGTCCTCCGTCCTCAAGCTGTTAAACTGCAGCTTTAACGGAGTGAAACTGAAGTCCAGTCCATTCACTCAAGTACTGTACTTAAGACCAGCTTTGAAGTACTTTGTAATCACTTCAGTATTTTAATTTTCTGCAACTTTGTACTTGTATTTCACTACATCCCTTTAAAGATTCAGATTATTATTACAAAATATAGCTAACACATTATGATGTATTATTACAGGTTAAAGTACACAGCTGTAAGTTTTTACATAAGTGAAAGAGTGAGTACTTCTTCCACCACTGCTGAATTTGAACATGTGTCCACCAATACACACACACACACACACACACACACACACACACACACACACACACACACACACAGTGAGGATATTCCACCATGGCCTGGATGCCGTTGCGTTTGAAGATGACGATTCGCAGGACGTTTCCGACGGGGTTGCAGACGGTGTACAGGACATCCTGCGAGAGAAACACAGTGATCACAGGGACAAAGACATCTGTCACAGGTCAAGGTCTGTCTGTCGAGGCTCTTCTGCTGGACTCACGGTGGTGATGGGGTACAGCGGGTTCTGGATGGACAGCAGCAGAACCTTGTTTCCGCTGCTGGGGTCGTCGGCGTTGGTGGGTCTGGTGATTCTCTGGCTGGTGGAGAAGTTGAAGAAGGCCTGCTGCTCGGCGATGCAGACGGCCTCGCGGGCTCCACACGTCACGCAGCGCTCAGCGCTCTCCACACTGTCGAACTCCACCAGAGCCTGGCGCTTAAACGGCATCATCATCACGTAACTGCACGCAAAGCAGACAGGTGGGTCAAAGGAGGCGGGGCTCCGCTCAGGTGAGAAGAAGCTGTATGTCAGGTTAAAGGCTGTGGAGTGTGGGATCAGTTTTGCTTTGGTCAGTGTGTTAAAGAACGTTTTATCAGTGTGTTAAAGAACGTTTTATCAGTGCATTAAAGAACGTTTTATCAGTGTGTTAAAGAACGTTTTATCAGTGCGTTAAAGAACGTTTTATCGGTGTGTTAAAGAACATTTGGTCAGTGTGTTAAAGAACGTTTTATCAGTGTGTTAAAGAATGTTTGGTCAGTGCGTTAAAGAACGTTTGATCAGTGTGTTAAAGAACGTTTGATCAGTGCGTTAAAGAACGTTTTATCAGTGCGTTAAAGAACGTTTGATCAGTGTGTTAAAGAACGTTTGGTCAGTGCGTTAAAGAACGTTTGATAAAGGTACAATGTTACCAGATGTTGCCGAACTTGTCGAGTGCCTCCACCAGGTCGGCCTCCACCACGGCGTCACAGAGTCCTCGGACGTGGACGACTGGGGACGGCGGGATGCGGTGACTGTCCTCCACAGCGTCCTGCAGGAAGAACTGAACTCTGAATCTCTGAGAGAAAATAATTTCCACTGAAGCTCTGCTGTCTGAGTCATTGATCACCTTTGAGACTGTTAATATTGATGACGATCACTGATGGTTTATGGGTACATGTGATGTCACACCAACAGACTGGATGATCTGGACTTTGGTTCAGAGTGAAACGTCTCCACAACTGTTGGAAGGATTGTCAAGAGATCTGGTTCCCACATTCATGTCGGCAACAAAGTACATTTACTCATGTGTTGTACTTCAGAGAGAAAACAGCTGTGTGCGTCTTTTTCTACTTTCGACAATCATCGGACGACCCCTCAGATTGATCTGCTGACCTTTGGAAGTGTCCGACCCCGAGGTTGGACCCCACTGGCCTGAACTAGCTCACAGTATATGAAGTATTTAAAGTACCTCCACCTGCTGCAGCTCCACCAGAAACATGCTGCTCTGACATTGAAGCTTCGGTCTGAACAAACTGATGAGGTCACAGAAGAATCAGAGATCAGACATTTTACTGCACAGACAGTACTTTTACTGCATGAAGCTGATGATACTTCAGTACTTTTACTGCTGACACTTGTTGATACTACATTGTGCTGTCAGTGTTTCCATACTTTTGACTGAACTATCTGTTTGAATGCAGTATTTTTGCACCATGTTATTGGTACTTTTACCAAGGTAAAGGATCAGAGTACTTCTTGCACCACTGCTGAAGCTGAACTTTACAGTGTCACTTCCTGTTCTCATGAACGTATTCAGACTCTTTGTTCTTAAACTTGTAGGATTTTGGCTCCACAGCAGAGACAGTGTGAACATTAACCGTTGAGGATGAAGCTTCGCTGGTTTTGGTTCAGACTGAAGACGTCGAGCAGCCGACAGCGAGCGACACATCAGTGAGAAAAAATCATGACCGTTACAGTTGGAAATCTTCTCACAGTGACAAAGAGGCGACAGAATGTGTTGACGGTGTTTCTCAGGAAGAGGTTGAGTCAGTGGTGCAGGTTTTGCAGCCTGACCTGTTTTCTGCAGCGGTTGGAGGCTGCAGGTTCACCTCCGCCTCCAGGAAACACGCCGATCGGGGCTGTTTGGAGACGATCTGAACTTCAGATCTGACTCACAGCATCAGTCCAAGCTCTGGGTCCAATGTTCAGCTCAGAGGCTAAATGATGTCACAGCGTCTCCTGAAGAGTTTATTTCATTTCATACTTCCTGTAGAACTTCTCCAGAAATATCATGCTTAGAAATAACTGTTTTCCTAAATGGTGACTAACAGATGATACTGACTCACCCTCAGTCCTCATGTTTATGAGGACCGCAGCCTCCATGAGTCGCCCGGCAGCCATTTTAACCCTCTTAGGGCCACACAGATGGGTTCCTGGGTTTAGGAGCAACTCTCTCGTACATATTAGCATTGACCCGTTGCTAGCTAGGCGGCACTCTTCCAGTTAATTTCAACGTGGGACTCAGACGAGTGTTTGACTGTTGGTCAGCTCACAGTGTCTCATTCAGAGGACAGTCTGCACATTATTCAGGCTCGTATGATAAACTGAAACACAAACATCAGCTGACGCCTGCAGAGCAAGCCGAAGAAGAAGAAGTCGGTACAGACTCCTGATGTACCGATCCAGGAAACGTGGACCCTGACAGCTGAGGTGGAGAACAACAGGCCCTGTCTGCATCACCTGTCGTGTCTCAGTCACAGTAAACTGTGGTGGCTGAAGCTTCCTCCACCCATTTTAACACGTGGCGACTTTTATGTCTATTTTTGCCTCCTCAAGTTTTCTGGTCACACAGAAAATGTCTGATATCTGCACAGACTCTGGTCTGACGCTGCACCTCCGCTGCACCCCCACTGCACCCCCGTTGCACCTCCGCTGCACCTCCGCTGCACCTCCGCTGCACCCCCGCTGACAGAGGAGAGAACGACGGTGAAACAATGCTGATGAAACCTTTGTGTGGGCACGAGTGATGCCATGTTGTTACCATGGTTATCCTATACTTATTTAACTGCAGAACTTCCTCCTCTTGCAGCTCACGCGGTCTGGTTGCATGGCGACTGAGTCTTAGCTTTTTTTTGGGTGAATGCGTGTCTTTATTTGGTGTGTGTGTGTGTGTGTGTGTGTGTGTGTGTGTGTGTGTGTGCCTCAGGCTGAGCGTTCAGCAGCAGGTTGCTTCCTTCCTGTCAGGCCTCTGTGTCATTACAGCTCGGTCTGATTCTGACTCTGACTCTGCGGCCTCAGCTTGTCCTCTCCTCCCCCGTCCTCGTCCCTGCAGCTGCCTTCATCTTCATCGCCCCCTCTTCTTCCTCCCCGACGCTTCACTGTAATTAGCCGTGTCAGCCGCTGAGCTAACGAGCTTTTAACGTGGCTAACGGGGTGGGATGATTCATCACTTCTAAAATCCATCACACGCAGCGCACGTGCGCGATGGATGGATGGATGGATGGATGGATGGATGGATGGATGGATGGATGGATGGATGGATGGATGGATGGATCAGGGGTTGTACAGAGCAGCCTCCTGAATAAATAAAAAGAACCTGATTCACTCGTTCATGCTAGTTTTTCACTTGGCGGTTTCGAAATGACGACGCTTTTTGTACCCGGACTCGTTCTTTGAGTCCGACGTTCCATTTCCTGAAGGTCTCAGTCAGTTTTACGCCTCGGCTGCTGGCTTGTGTTTGATCTCGCTCTCTTCTGACGATGAAAACCGTGAGATGAAAGGCGGTTTGCTGCCGGCTGAAGTCTGCGGAGTTACTCTGGATGTGATCGTCTGCAGGTGATTCAGCTGCTTACACAACATGCAAATCATCAGAAGGTGTTGGCAGTGAAATAAGACTGGTTTGATTTGAATGTGTAACTGGTGCAGAGAACTTTAACTGGTGATTTGATTGCTCTAACCTTCAGTCTCGTCCCGTCTGACAGTTTGACGGCACTTTGAGGAGAGACTGATGACAGAAAACTGGAGTGGCAGGAGTCAAGGAAATGAAATGGACAACTGTCTGTCTGTCTGTCTGTCTGTCTGTTTACAAACACCTTGTTTCCCATGATGCTCTCTGTTTGCAGAGCGTCGTCTGATCTGCAGCCGGCAGAGTGTTTCATCAGACTTCATTAAACTGTGTTTCACTCACACACATGCAGGCGATCTCACAGCTGAATACGTTGAAATCAGGGTTCAGATTTATTCATTTTTCAGTCTATGTGACCTTGCAAACGTCCTGAACGACATATGAAATCATTAGACCCATTCAGGCTCCTCAGTGCCTCGAAAACTTCTGATTGGGCCCATTAAACCTCCGAAAACAGTATTCCAATTATTTCAAGGCATGTTAAAGCTTTTTGGGGATCCTAGAACCTCCACCAGGACCAGGAGAACCTTCGTAGTTTAGTGTGTTAGTCCAGACTCAAGAACCAGAGCCCTGGATAAAAACACTGACCTGTACTGAAGCACCGTCAGCAGTCGGAGCAGCAGTTATATGATCTTATTTTGGAGTTTAACTCTTCACATATTATGGTCTGCATTATGTTCCTCGGCCTCCGCGTGTTCACATTCAACATGGACACTGACGAGGTTACAGACCGACTCAGAATACCACAGACCCGTTCATCGAGGTAGACAGATGGCCTCACTTCCTGCTGAGTGCAGGCACTTCCTGTCACAGCCGGAGCGTCCTCCCAGAAAGACCATATTGTCTCACTGAGCAGAGGACCAGAGCCAGAGACGAACAGCAGGTTATGTTTCCAGACGTGGACACTGAAGAGGATACCCTACAACAATCCCTCCAAATACCTTGAGCCACATGAGAGTCTGGCCATTCAAACCATCATCAAAGCCACCGTGAAGCTCGTCAAAGAGCCTCTTAAACAGCAGAACTCATTGGACAGTTCACCAAGCAGAAGATGAGGCAGCAAACACACACGAACCCCAAAATACTCAAGCAGCTCCACTGTTCAAACACAGCACGGCAGCGTCCAGAGTGCTGCTGGATGGACTGACAAACAGAGGCTGGTGTAGGATTAAGGTTCACCGCTAGCTGACCAGTGATTGGTCAGAGAGAATCATCACCTGCACGACTCGGAGCACCTGGAGTCGTCTCGTTTTCTGATGTAGGACTCCACAAAGCGATTCCCTGCTGCCTCAAACAGACGAACCATCCCGTCATCCTCAGATCTTCCTCTGTTTGTGTCGCGTTGAAGGTGATGTCATGGCAGTTGCGTCGCTGTGACGAAATCAAACGAAATCGATGAAAGCGCCTGGTGCCCAAAGTGAGCCGAGCCGAGCCGAGCCGAGCCGAGAAAATGAGGCTTTCAAGGACCTCATTAAAGGGTTCAACCAGGCTTTTTGAACTGGGGTTGTTTGAAGTACTTTTTGAAGTTTGGAGAAGCAGCAGGTGAACTGGTGCAGGAACTAACCAACATACTGCTGTGTGTGAGTGTGTGAGTGTGTGTGTGTGTGAGTGTGTGTGTGTGTTGTGGGGGGGGTGTTCTAAAACGTGAATAAACTACATTCTGAAGTTGAACTGATGAACTTTTTTAGGTAAACTCTTCAGGCTGGGCCTCGATCACATTACACGCTGTGACAAAGGTCACCATCGGTCAGTGCGGAGGTCTGCTTTGGCCCTGACCCCGCCTGAGGCCCCTGAAGAACTTCCCGAAACTCAGAGGTGACGGAGAACATGTTCTGTGCTGTTCTCCAGTCAGGAAGCGTTTGAGGCTGAGGTGAGAAAAGAATCTGGTTCTGATTTTCGTGTTAATGTGACATCAGTGAAACCTTGAACCGACTCAGACATCATCATCCTCTCATTTCGTTTCTGAAGCACAAACGGCAGCACCGACACAAACCGTCCTCACCTTCCCTCCGCTCCTCCGCCTCCTGCTCTCTGCGCCTCCGCTCCCCGCTGCCTCCTCACCGGCGGAATCCTCCTCCTCCTCCACGTCCTCCAGCTCCTCTGCGCCGGCCTCCTCCTCTTCCGTACGGAGCCGCTTGGCTGCCCGGTGGTATCCTCCTCCTCCTCCTCCTCCTCCTCTGTACTCTCTCTCCTCCATCAAAGACAGACGGAAATTTCACGGATGAAGATTTTCGGTAAAACGGAGGAAGACACGATGAGACCCGACAGGACTGAACCTGTCTCTCTCCTCTCTCTCTCTCCTCTCTGTCTCTCCTCTCTCTCTACCCTCCTCCTCCTCCTCTCTCTCTCCTCTCTCTCTCTCTCTCTCTCTCTCTCTCTCTCTTCTCTCTCTACCCTCCTCCTCTACCTCCTCCTCTCTCTCTTTCTCTCCCTCTCTCTGTCTCTGTCTCTCTCTTCTCTCTCTCTCTCTTCTCTCTCTCTCTCTCTCTCTCTCTCTCTCCTCTCTCTCTACCCTCCTCCTCCTCCTCTCTCTCTC
>JBBMOE010000023.1:9076379-9087943 GCA_037975065.1 Chaetodon trifasciatus | reverse complement strand
AGGATGGAGGATGGAGGATGGAGGCTGGAGGGAGCGCTGGCAGTGAACAACCTCCAGGTGGCGACATTGTCATGTTTCAGTGCAACAGCAACAAGACACACACACACACACACACACACACACACACACACACACACACACACACATTACATAGACTTCCATTCATTTCCTGCAGACTGACCTGACCGTAACCCTGTCCTCAGTCTGCACCCTAAAATGGAACGATTTAACTTGTGGGGACCTGTATTTTGTCCCCACAACGTGAGTAATACATGGGCACACACACACACACACACAGGCACACAGAGTCTGTCTGTGAGTGTGTCTCCGTCTCTGTGTGTCTCTGTGTGTGTCTCCGTGTGTGTCCTTGTCCTTCAGGCTGTGGATTGACTCTCACCCAACAGCTCTGTCACCTGCAGTCTGTCTGTGTGCTTTTCTTCTTCTTCTCTTTGTTTTGTCTTTCAGGTCTTCTTCTTCTGCACAGACAGACTCGGTGGGTGGGTGACAGTAAATCATACGTTGATGATGAGGAGAAGTTAGCTGAGGTGGATTATCTTCATCCTTTGGATCGTTTGTGTCGTTTGGGCCCATTTGTGTGTCACGAATGTCTCAAATTGATCAGTTTTCAAGTGAATTTAAGAGTCTGTTGTTTTTGACGGGGTGTTTTCTGGGGGCCGTGGTGTCTCACTGGTTGGGGGACACACAGGTTTATGAGGACCTTAAAACGTTGCTGTTCTCTGACGTCTTCTAACGCCTCTCTTTGTCTCTTGTTTTGTCTTCTTGCTCCTCGTAGCTCCTTTACTTGACAGAGTCTTTCATTTTCTGCTGCCCCTCTTCTCCCCTCTTTGGTTCTGACTCCCTGTCCTCCCTTTTGGGACGCTCTAGCGGTGACCTGTCTCGGCCACACCTCTGCTAGAGGGTAAGACCTCAGGCCTCACACCTGACTTCTCCACATGAAGACGAACACACAATCACCCGTACTGTACAAACACGGTGTGTTTTTTTAAGAAAATGCTCGACGGCAAAGAAAGTTTTGTTTGTTTTTTTACAGAAAGGTCAGCAGGCGGGAAGAGGCGAGACTATAAAGTGACTCCTGAACGGGTCCTGGAGTCGATCAGTGGCCGCTTCGTGAAGAAGAGGAGGATTTTCAATCAGCTCACCAGCGAAGGAGTTTGATCTTTTTGTCCTGGTCAGCAGCTGAATTCTGGGTAAGTTTCACGGACACACAAACAGGCTCTGGCAGGGTTAGGCTCTTCTGTTTCTCACTTCATCTGCAGTAGACGAAGAATCACAAGCAGCAGCTGTCGGGTGTCTGTGACGAGGTTCATGTCAGATGGACGTTAGCCTGAAGTGATGGAAGAGGACAGACGTCATGTCTTATCAGAGGATCCTCTCGTCTCACCTTTTCCTACCAAACGAGCCGTTTGGCTCAAAGTGGCATGAACTTGGTTCACACGGTGATTCCTAACGAGCAGGCTGCCCCTTCACATGCTCCCTCCATCAGTGTGTGTGTGTGTGTGGTGTGTTAGGACACACCTGTGCTGACGTTTGCTCTTAAGATCAGCTTAACTTTGACCTGAGCTACTGTTTCCACCTCAGGTTGTTAAGTCATCATTAGAATCAAAGCTGAAAAGCAAACAGACGAGTGGAAAATGTGACTTTTTTGACTTTTTACTTCAATAATAATTTAAACGTGGTCCTCAGAGAGAAGGTCAGACTGCGTCACAGCCGTCCACTGAAGCCGGAAGAAACCAGCTGAATGAGTTCTGTTTGCACTGACACACAAAGCCGGACTGATCTGATTCTCTGTCTTTGAGCAAGGAAGAGGAAGAGGAGGAAGAGGAAGATGCATTCCAGACGAAGCAGAGCTGATGAGCGAGCACTTCGCAGTTTGAAGCCACAGCTTTAATCCTTGGATTAAATCTTAATTTGAAAAAGATTTTCCGTTAAATCTGCAGTCTGTCCGTGTGAAGACGAGACGTGAGGAAAATCAGGTGAAGCGTTTCTTGTCTCGTTCAGTTCAGACGAGCGGTCGCCGTTTGGCTGGAGTGAAGCAGTGACTCATGTGGCCGAGCTTCCTGTTTTAGGTCTTTGTGTTCTGACTGATAGAGTTTTATTGTTGGGAGACGAAGGTGAGGATGAGTATGAGGTGTGCTGTGCCGTGCTGACGTTCAGCTGCGGTTCAATGCTGACCGCTGCAGACAGAACGGTTCTCAACTCAGGAAAGATACCGTGAGGCAGGAAATGACCTACTTCCTCATGTACAGCCGTGACATCAGAAGACAACTGTCTAATCAGAGGAGAGGATGTTAACAACATGCATTCAGGTCACAGGGATAACCGCCCGTTTCTAGAAAACATGATTAACCCAGAAAATGTAAAAACACTCATGGATGTCCTGAAGGCCGTTCCAGAGTCTCCGCAGACTGTCTGAAAAAATATTTCATCTTCATCTTCTATACCCCGATTATCCCTTTCGGGGTTGGGGGGGGCTGGAGCCTATCCCAGCTGTCAACGGGCGAGAGGCGGGGTACACCCTGAGCCGGTCGCCAGCCGACTGCAGGGCAACATATATACACACATTCACTCTCACATTCACACCTAGGGACAATTTAGAGTCACCAATTAGCCTAATGAGCATGTTTTTGGTCTGTGGGAGGAAGCCGGAGTGCCCGGAGAGAACCCACGCATGCACGGGAAGAACATGCAAACTTCGCACAGAAGGGCCCCCGCCTGACCCGGGGATCGAACCGGTGACCTTCTTGCTGTGAGGCACGCGCACTACCTGCTGCGCCACCGTGCCGCCCAAAAAAAAAAAATATTTCATTCACAGAATTAAAAAAAAAAAAAAGATTCTGCAAATCAAAACAAAGACGGCGGCTCTGGATGAGAAACGGAGAAATTCGGTGAGTTTCCAGACATGAAGCGACGCCACGTCAGCGGAGACAAAACCTGAATGAGCTTCACGTCCAGATGGCGTGAAGGGGGACATGATCTGTGCATCAGGGCCGTGAGCTCTCTGCTGCGGCGTGAACCGAAAACCTCTAGTACTCAGAATGAAAGATGAAGCGTGATGCTCAGCCGTTTGTCTCCTGCTGTCGCGATTAACAAGTGGTAGATTAAATAATCATCATCAAAGCCACCGGTCGCAGTTAAAATGAAGGCCGGAGAGATGAAGCGACGACACTCAGTCCGCTCACATTCCACACTTTGACCACGTCGTCCAGATCGCCAGAATCACTGCTGCCGCCACGATTACGCCGTGGTTAAAGTCTGCTTTACACCTGCTTTAGACGCCGCAGGTTCGGTGACGAGTTCGGCTCGGCGACAGTCCCGCACAGCTCAGCTAACGTTAATGCGGGAGAATTTTCCCATGGTTCCATCTGTTTGACGGGGCCTGTTGAGCTCATCTAAGTCATTCTCCCTGGAGAATGTGATGAAGAGGGGACGAGGGGTGCAGCCTGAACCTGGTGCCAAGCAGCCAGTGAAGTTTGGATCCCATCGGGCCAAAGGATACTGAACCTGTCATAAACGTCGTCCCGAGGGACAGGCGAGCTGATGTCAGCCATGTTTTCTGCTGAGAGTCGAGTGCTTCCCTCGAGGTCGGAACAGGATCTGATATGAACACGTGTTTGGACTGACAGTCGCTCAGCTTCTTCCAGGTGGACACGCGGCTGCGATCGCTGACATGATGCGTGGTTACGTCTGACAGTCCCGCTAACTGAAGACGGCTACGTCAAAACATGGAGATGAATTATTTTTTGTACATACTAAGCAGTGAAATCTGACGTGTTGAGAGACGGCAGCAAGAGACAAACTGTCCACAAACTGTCGGTGCAGGACGACGAGGACAGCTTCAGAAGATCTGATAAGAACCGTGGACTTCTACAAAACCACCTTAAAGACTCATCATTTACACACACACACACACACACACACACACACATCACTTTTGCCACCCGTTGTCTAAACCTCATCCTGATCTGAACCAAGTCTTCAGAAATTGAAGTGAATGATTTGTAATTTGAACTTTTATTAGTTTAAATCTAATTCTGTGTGTCCTGTTATGGGGACTTGTGTTCTGTCCTCATAAGGACGGTGAGTCCCCACAGTGTGAGTAATACAGACTCACAGCAGCAGCTCCTCCCTGCTCATGTCAAAGCTCCTGCTCCTCCATGGACACTTCTCAGAGCACCTCCCTCTTGCTGTGTTTTCTTTCAGATTGTGAGGAGCTGATTGTCCTCAGCTCCAGACAGACCGAGAGAGAGACACAGACAAACGTTTGAGGACAAGTGGAGACAGACTCCGGACAGATCCCAGCTTCCGTCTCGTCAGCATGAGGTTCGAGGAGATCCTGGACGATGTCGGTGGCTTCTCAAGGTTCCAGTTCCTGCTCCTGAGCATTCTGTGCCTCCCCCGCGCCATCCTCCCCCTCCACTTCCTGCTGCACAACTTTGTCTCCGCGACGCCTCCTCACCGCTGCGCCCTCGAGAGCCCGGAGGACGGCAAAGGGGTGCCACTGGGCTCCGACGCCGAGGCTGTCAGGATCCCCCGTCAGGGCGACGGGTCCTTCAGCTCCTGCAGAGTCTACGAAACCCCGCTGACCTTTGACCCCGACCAAAGAAACAGCACAGTACCTTGTCCACATGGCTGGATCTACAACCAATCACAGTTCAGCTCCACAACTGCCACTGAGGTAAGGAGACGGAAAATCAAAGTTTGTAACACACAGAAGAAACTTCTATTTATTTCAACATTTTTTACAGTGGAGGTCAGAGTGTGTCACCTGCGGCTCACCTGTCCAGAAAGGCTGCGTATTGAAGACTCTTAGAGACACAATGATTGTTTCCTGAACCTGAAACAACACGATCACATTTATACAACGAGGTTTCGCTCTGCCAGTCTTTGTTCTATTTACAGTCGACTTGACAGATATTTATTAATGTTTTTGGCTCATTCCAGTATTTTTTTTTAACAGTTGACGATGTGACAAAAGTCTCGTGAGTTTGAGATGTGTCTGCCCGCTGCAGCCTGTGGTTAGACTACAAAGATGGTGTTGTTTCACATTGTGGATTTCATGTCTGGCAAACGTCCACCACCAAAACACTGTGCCTCTAATAAACCCAGGGCAGACTGTGGCATGACAAATTTTTCTCTCAAAAGTTTTGATATCGAGATCAAATGGAATTAAATGAGTTTAATGTTCAAAAAGGCACATTTGTCCAGTTAAAACAAACCAGAGCTGCATTCATTGACTTAACACAGTGATTCTGGAACAGCTGACCGGTGAAGCTGAGAACCAGTGATGACAGTAATCTCAGTAACAAACGAAGAAACTGAGACCGAGTTACTAGAAGATTTGAAATCTGCCCAAATAACGAATAGAGACTCAACAGAAAGCCTTTCACTGTGAACTGAAAACATCCAAGACTCAAAAGTCTCCCAAGAAAAAGAAACTACAAATGGACGCTTTGATGATTAGGAGCTGATTCATCGTGATAAACAGTAGGTGGCGCCAATTGTTGTAGTGGCAGAAGAAGAAGACGCAACAAGATGATGTATTTACATCATCTTGTTGCGTCTTCTTCTTCTTCTTCTTCAGCAGTTGAACCGACCAGGATGGAAACATGACGTTGGATCGGAGTGACGAGGAGGAGACGTCTTGATCAGCGGAAAGTTCTTCTTTGTCTTCTTCTTCTTGAGTTTTTTCTACTCTTGCGCATTTTTAAAAATGTGTTGTTGGAAACACAACTTGTGGAAATAATCTTTCAATCCACTCAATAAATAGAAAAAGTTGTTTTTTTTTGTCCAATGAACTAAGTAGAAAAATGAACAAGTTTAACGATCAAGTGAAATTTGAATGGAAACACAGTTGCGCTTTGAGCTAAATGCTAATCTCAGCATGCTAACATGCACACAGGTATAATGCTTACCAGATCCACCGCCCTAGTTTAGCATGTAAACATGCTAACATTTACTTATTAGCTGTAAACACAAAGTAGAGCTAAGCCTGAGGGGAGCGTTATCAGCACTGCAGGTATTTGTTCATAAACCAAAGGACTGGACACTTTGATCGTTGTTCACCTGATGGTGGCGCCAGAGGAAAGTCGGTAATTCATCATCTGAGGAACATGAACGTCTAAACAGGATTTCATGGAAATCAATCTGAGAGTCGTTGAGGTTCTTCAGTCTGGACCAAAAGTGATGAACCAACATTATCGATCACTTTGGTTGAGTTTTTTTAAGTTTCTTAAACTGCAGTTCCTCTGATGTCCACAAGGCGGCTGTCATGAGACGAATTCACTCCTGATTTCATACAGAAAGTTTAATGAGAGGTTTGTTCTTCAAACTCCGTTCGTTCCTTCACAGACCTGTGGACAGACAGGACAGACAGGTGTCATGTGGTCTGTGTCTTCACCTGTCTGTCTCTCTGCAGGGCAGACAGGTGTCATGTGGTCTGTGTCTTCACCTGTCTGTCTCTCTGCAGTGGGATCTGGTCTGTGACAGCAAACATCTGAATCAAGCTCTGGCCACTTACTTCTTCCTCGGCGTCACGTTTGGAGCCATTCTGTTCGGACAGCTTTCCGACAAGTGAGTTCTTCACGACTCTCGGTCACCTGTGACGCCGAAGAGGGAAAATAAAGGTTTTCAATACGTTTTCAACTCTGTCTGCAGTATTACTTCCACTCAGTGGTGAAAGAAATACTACACTACTAGTAAAAGTACATATACTTTTTAGAATGATATTTATTTCATCACAATCTCAACCTGCTGAAATCAACTTGTTTCAAGAGCCTTTCATAAAATAAGAAAATAAGTGTGACCTCGTTCTAGAAAATCCATGAAACCAGTTGAGTTTCTCCACTAAATGAACTTTTAGTCGACAATTAAAATAAAATGATAATAATAAAAAGAAGCAGGATAGTGTTTTGCAGACAAGCTTGTGTGTGTTGTACTTTTTACTACATTTGTCTTCCGGCAGTGAAGAGCAGCGAGTATTGAGAGGCACCAAACACACACAGGATCACAACACCTTTGATTTCATGGAAACTCGAACGTGTGACCTTCAGCCACGACTTCATAACAATCACATGAAAACTCGTCTTTCCTCTCACATGTGCCTCTGAGCAAGGCAGCAGCCCGAACAGTCACCTGCTACTCTGCTGATCCAAACATGTGTGTGTGTGTGTGTGTGTGTGTGGTAATAACTGCAGATCCTCCATGTGACTCTATATTGAATAAACCCAGAATGTCAGTTACCTAATAAACCCATTTCATTGATTACCAACACAGACCACTGTCTCCACATGATGCACACACACACACACACAGACACACACTCACACTCACACACACACACACACACACACACAGTGGAGACTTACCCCACCATAACCACCTCTTGCCTAACCTTAACCCCAGCGTTCACTTTAACATTTAATGATTTAACTTGTGGGGACCTGCATTTTAGTCCCCACAAGGAAGGAAAGTCCACACAGTGTGAGTAATACACTTACACACACACACACACACACACACACACACACACACACACACACAGAGAGTAATAACAGTTTCAGTAATCATCAGTTTTGGATGGACCTGAATCTGATTGCTCGTCTTCAGACTGATGAAGAGCATCACGCTGACTCCAGCCTCCATCATTATAAAGCAGCAGCACCAACATCTCTGGCCTCACAGACCAGGTTTACCCCCCCAAACTGCCATCATTTTCACAGAGAACACCCTTTTTGTCACTTTCACTCCTCATCCCTGTCGCTTCAAAGTCGAGGCGAAGGTCTCTTTTCATCTTATAAACAGACAGATAAGTCAGATAAGTCAGTGATCTTCAAAGTTAGTGAAATCAGGAGTCCTCAAACGCTCTGAAGGTCACTTCAGGTCAATGCCAGCGGTAGCGCTGAGGATGCTGATGTGGTCAGCCGCTGAAGTGATGTGTGTGTGTTGCAGGTTCGGTCGTAAGTCGATGCTTTTTGTGGCTTTAATCATCTCCACCATGCTGGGAGTCACCTCGGCCTTCTCCACCTCCTACGTCATGTTCGCCGTCAGCAGGGCGCTCTGCGGCATGGCCCTCAGTGGGCTGTCCATCATCGGCGCGGTCCTCGGTAAGACCTCGCTCCACGCTGAGCATGTCAGGGCTGAACTGCGCTCTTCACTTCTACTGACGGGATAGTTTCCATAAGACAGACTCATTATCTCCAGATCACAACTTGATTATCTCGCTTCACTGAGATCACATCTTAAAAAGGAAGAAGAAGGCCTGAGCGGAGTCACACTTCATCCAGGTAGACCAAAGAGTAACTGCAGAACATGTTGTGGTGGGATCACAGCAGCTCTTCTGACCCCTCAGTATGAGTGGAACACACGCACGTTCGAACATTTCAGCCTCCATGATTAGACCCTGATCGATCAATTAACAAGCAGCTGCAGAAAAAAAGATCCTAAATGTTGGAATAATGTCACAGAAACAAATTTGTTTCGATGCTTCAAAGACTCATTTCTGGAGAAAGTCCTGACTCCGCCTGCTGCACCATCAGTAAAACATCCTGTGGCCTTCTGAATGTCTTTTTTTGTTGATCTCAGAGTCTCACTGGATTGTTCTTGCCCTTGTTATTTGTTTTATATTCACATCGTTCCATAAACATCCTGAAAAGAAACACTCTGTAATCATCTGGGTGTTTGTCAGGAGTTCATTTCTAAACCGATTTCATATCCGTCGGTTCAGTTCCAAACATTTTCACATTCGATTCCATGAATGTTTTTCATTTGTAGATTCCCTGAAACGTGTTCTCCCGCAGTGAGTACAGCGTGACTGTTTGTTGTCTCTTCGTGCATTCACTGAAGTCTCTTTGCTCACCTGCTGCTCAGGTATCGAGTGGACCGACGTGAAGCACCGGACCTTCTCTGGTACCATCATCAGTTTGTCGTGGAGCGTGGGGAACATGCTCCTGGCCCTGCTGGCCTACTGCATACGAGACTGGAGACACCTGACGCTGGCGGTGACGGCGCCCTGCATCGTCGCCATCGTCGCCTGGTGGTAAGGTGGACGTCAGGAGGACTTTCCGGTCTCCGTGCTGACAGTGAATATCTAAGTGTGGTTCCTCTGTCTGTGTTCAGGTGGCTGCCTGAGTCGGCCCGCTGGCTGCTGGCCAACGGCAGAGTAGAGGAAGCCAAGAAGTATCTGGTTTGGTGCTCTAAAATGAACAGAAAGAAGGCAACCAAACTGGACACTGAGGTACAAACGAATGACTCATCCAGTATCAATAAAAGTTATTGATGAGTTCAATCTTAAAACATATCTTTGCCACGTTGGTAGAAGGCATTCAGGCTGCCGATCAATCAGCACTTCCTACCAAATGCCTACCAGGAGCGAGAGGGATGATGTTCCCTGAGCCACTGGAAGGCTTTTAATGTGAAGCATCTGAGCAGGAAGTGTCGAGGTTCACCAACAGGAACTTAAACATGTTTGAAAAACAGCTAGTTTGAATATTCCTGAATTATTTAGTGAGAGAAAACAAAATGTGTGTTCAAAGCAGAAAGTGTTTCAGCTGCTGTGGTGATTAAACCGAGCTGACGAAGACGGCAGGTACACACGGAGGATTCGAGTCCTGGACATCACCTGGAGAAGCAGCACAGTCTTTAAAGATCATTAATTAGTGTACGACGTGATGAAGGAGCCTTCAGATGCGCTGCGTTTGGTCATGTGCTTGTTTCAGGTTCTGCGGAAGGTGACGGTGTCTGAGGTGGCCGAGAAGAACCACTCTTACCTGGATCTGGTCAAAACACCACAGCTGAGGAAGATCACCCTCTGCTCCGGATTATTCTGGTACCGAATCAGCCGTCGACCTTTGACCTGAGCCCGTGTCCCCCGAGCTGCTGTGTGTGCTCACCCACTGTGCTGCTGTCTCTGCAGGTTCGCTGTTGCCTTCCTGTACTACGGGATCAGCTTCAATATCTCAGGCTTCGGCGTCAGTATCTACCTCACGCAGTTCATCTACGGCGCCATCGAAGTCCCCGCCAAAATCCTGACCTTCTTCGTCCTGAACTGGATCGGCCGCCGGAACAGCCAGGCGTGCTTTCTGATCATGACGGGATCTCTTATTGGAATAAACACGGCCATACCTTTAGGTGACATCACTTCCTGTCTCTGTATACGTGTTTCACAGATTTACACCTTCAACAGCCGACTTCTCTTTCAGAGTACTCTTTGCTCCGAACGTGCATCGCTGTGGTGGCGAAGGGTTTCTCGGAGGCGGCGTTCACCACGGCGTTCCTTTACTCAGCTGAACTCTTCCCCACTGTCGTCAGGTAAAACCTCACACCTGAGACCACGAGGGTCGACCTTCAGGACCCTGACTGATGTGTCTGAAGTTCATTTCTATGATAATACTGAGAAATAAGTTTACCTGAGCTGATTTTTTATCAAGTATTTATTTAACAAGCCTTAAGACAGACGTCCACTTCACGTCCAGAGCAGTTCTGGGTACAAGGAGCAACTACTACGTCAACAACACGAGTATTTTGATCCTTTACTTAAGTAAAAGCAGCAATACCACAATTACCACTAATACCATATAACAGTTACCACAATACCACAGAAATTACTCCAGTACAAGAAAAAACATGCATTCAAAATTATACTTGAAAAAATGTACTTCAAGTATCAAAAGTAGAAGTACTTGAAAAATGTCCTCTATGCATTTTATATTATGGCAGTACTGCATTAATGTGTGTGTTGAAAGCGTTGGACAGAACAAATCAGTATGTAGCAGCAAGTTTGTCCTGATGGTGGGATGAAAAACTGTCCAATCTTGTTGATGTGGAGCGCCTCCTCCAGCAGGAGTCTGCTCTGTGGAGATCTGCACTGATGCTTAATAATGAGCTCCTGGTCATGTGGTCGGCAGGCAGTGTGGGATCGGCTACACCTCGTGCGTCTGTCGGATCGGGAGCTCCCTGGCTCCGATGGTCATGCTGCTGGAGGACGTCTGGCTCCTGCTGCCGCCGCTGATCTTCGCCGGGATGGGGGTCGTCAGCGGCGGCTTCGTCTTCATGCTCCCAGAGACGCTCAACGTCCGTCTTCCTGAGAACATCTTGGATGTCGAGGAGGGAAGGTAGACCTTTTCTTTTTCATGTTTTTACTGGTTCACGTCACAGATCTGACCTTCATGACAGAAAGTGTCCTCTGACGGACAGTTCGCACCTTTTGTCCAGTTTAACCACATCTGTCTCTAATCACACCAATGCCGCCATGGACCAAGAGGACATTAGTTCAATTCAACTCAGTTCAATTTTATCTGTATAGTGCCAAATCACAACAAAAGTTGTCTCAGGACACTTTCCATATAGAGCTGCTACAGGCCGAGCTCTTTTATCTACAGAGACCCAACAATTCCCTCATGAGCAAACACCTGGAGACAGTGGTGAGGAAAAACTTCCTTTTAACAGGCAGAAACCTCAAGCAGAACCAGGATCAGGGTGGACGGACATCTGCCTCGACCGGTTGGGTGAGAGAGGGAGAGCAAGAGAGACAGACAGACGGAGAGAGA
>JBBMOE010000023.1:9021267-9061379 GCA_037975065.1 Chaetodon trifasciatus | reverse complement strand
GCTGCAGCAGACCTGAGCAGATGACATGTTGGATTTGTTCCGGCCTGCGGGCTCTGAGGGCTCTAACGAGGACAGACGTGGACAGACAAAGCTCCAATTAGAGCTGTGGGCGACGGCGGACACTGGACACGGACCCCCTCGGCCGCTCTATTGTCCCTGCATGGAAAACAGAAAAATAAAGACAATGTGATTTGGTTCTGCTGAGGTGCACTCCAAAAGCCTCAGCGGCGTCACCAAGTTAAAAGTGCTCGCTGTCGTCTTCAACGCGTCTCGATGTGTCGGCATGACGACCCCTCGCCGCGCTGCAGAGACACTTTTCATCAGGACGTTTCTGCTCAAACATCAGAAGCTTCATCTCAGCGTGTGAATAAGATGTTTAACAACAAGAATTTAGCCTGAAGAAGCCTGACAAACACATGAAGTCTGTGACAGACAGTGAACATCATCTGTCTTTAGAGGGACGCTTTAGAGGGACACTTTCAAGGGACACTTTGACATAACTAATATTTTGTTCTATTATAGTTTGATTAAAATGTCAAATAAATATTAGAAAGTCATGAAGAAAGTTGCCCCTTCACACATTAAAGATCTACGACCTGAAGCGCGTTGGACATGTCTGACTGTTCTGGTTTCAGTGGACAGACAAAGAAACGTCTCCGTGTGTCCACAGCTCAACGTGCAGAACGTGAGATTAAAACGTTTCATCCAGTTCAATCAGAAACAGAAACAGACAGAAACTCAGTAACCATGTGCTGCTCTCAGGTCTGCTCAGAAACACCAAACACACTGAGCGACCGTCGTCACGCTCACAGCTACACATTAAAACTAACGTCAGATTTCAAAATAAAAGTTTTCTTACCTCAGAGACAAAAACACACTGCTGCAGGCTGACACGCTGAGGAGGGATGTGAGAGTCAGTACTGAAGCACCACGCTGACCCTAGCGCACACACACACACACACACACACACACACACACACACACACACACACTCGCATGCATGCATGCACACAACCACAGGTTTTCTTCACTTCTGGGGACATTACAGAGACATTCATGTCCTGGACTCTTACCTTAATCAAAGTCTTCACCCTAAAATTTAATGACTTATCTCATGAAGACCTTCATTCTGTCCCCATAAGGAAGGTGAGTCACCACAATGTGACTCTATAAACAGATTTATGTCCCCATGATGTCAGAAATACATGGCCACACATGCGCACGCGCACACACACACACTTTAACCAGCTTTCCTCACCAAAAACGAGGTTCAAACACATACTGCAGATGATTGGTTTCATTAATCTTTAATGATTTCAGGTCATCATCTCCATCAGCTCCACCTTTGAGGTGGAGAAAAGCACTGAATGGTTTCATGCTGTTCTTCAGCACGTCATCAGTTTCAGTGTCTGACCATCTTCATGGACGTGACCTGAGCTTATTATGGGATGCAGTGGCAGGGCAGGAGGGTCCACTGAATGCAGCCTCGCTGTGCTGGTTAAGAGCTTTGAGGACCAGCAGCTGTGATGCGTAATAATGCTACCATGGTTCACCATCTTAGTTTAGCATGTTGGCATGCTAACATTTGCTAATTAGCAGTAAACACATTCATTAGCTCTGCAGGTATTTGGTCATTAATCAAAGTGTTGGACACATTAACTTGTTGTCCTGGTGATGGCACCAGAGGAAAAGTCCTATTTAGTCTAAAGAAACATGAGAATCATCCTAAAAACCCGGACTGTCGGTTCCCGCCGTCTGATCCTGTTCTGGACTGTCTGCACTCGTTCCTGCATGTATCTGCTGCAGGTTTCAGGTCCTGTGGATGTTATTTTATTTTGACATGCGCTCAGCAGACAGAGAAAAACACACCGTGATGCTGTGAATGTCCTTCAGCTCATAAACATGCTGAGACTGATGTCCATGGAGCAGCAGAGCTTCCTGTCAGCAGCCGCTGGACGCTGGACAGCTGACTGTCGATCACCTGTGTCATTGATTAACTGCCCTCCAGTGAAAAGCTTCCTCATGTCAGCACAGCCTTGATGTCAGTGTGTTTTTCTTATCGGCAGCCGGCGGCGTTCCCACCTCCAAACATCTGACGTGTTTGTTCAGAAACAGCAGCTGACGCCTTCCCACCGACAACACGAGTCTTTCTTTTCATAACTGTGTCCATAAGTGTCCCTGCACCTGTCAGTCATTGGCCACAGATCTGCAGTGACAGACGTCATAACGATAAAATAAGAGTTTTAATCAGAGAAAACATGATGAAAACATTTCTGTATTATTATATTCCTGTTTTAATTTATTCATCAACACTTGTTCCCTTCACCTCAGCTGAGCGGACGCCATCACTGACGCAGACACTAAACGTGACCGAAAGCTCTGACAGAAGTCGAGTAAGTGGACTTTGAGTTCAGAAGTTTAGTCAAGAATGAAGCTCGAAGCTCAGCGTGTCCTTCAGGCTCACCTGGACCTCGGCTTGATTTTAGTCTTTTGATGGAAATGTGAATCAGTTTTAGTCAAATTTAGTCAAATTTCATTTGATCAGTTATTGAAATGAAACATGAGACGACAGTTTGACATCACTGGTTTAATCTGTGACTTTTTGTTTTGCATTTTATGAATTTATCTCACGTTTTTTTATGTAAAATCTTAATGCGTAACTACAGCTTCTGTTTCATGAACGTATTCAGTAAAAAGTTCATCATTTGTGCCTGAAAAGGAGCCGAGTTTTACCTCAAAACTACTTCGGTCGAGTATTTGGACCTGAGCAGTGAAACGCTGGTAAACTGGGGAACGATACTCGGTAACTTTCCATCGCCGCCTGCTGAAACTTTAACTTCAGTAAACATGTGAATCCAGGCAGTGCTGTTACTACGGTCACTGAAGGACAGGATTTGATTGGCTGTCTCTTCCACCACGGTCATCCAGACTCACAGATTCTTATCACACGACTGCATGTCTCAGAAGAACATCTGTGTCTCATTCATTCCATGCTGTCAGCTGAGGATCAGAGGCGTTTAAAGATGAAGTACTTCTTCATCCTGATGCTCAGCTCTCATCACATGTCCCATTCTGACCTTAACCTTGATTGGATGTCAGCCAACATCTAACCTGATGCTGCTTTGGAGTCATGTGATGTGAATAGCAAGAATGATAATAGGAAGAAGAAGAAGAATGATGATAATGAGTATTATTATTTATTCATAAAGCACTTTTCAAAAACAAAGTTAAAAAGCGGTCGACAATGATAAAAACTATTTAAAAGTTACAGCACAGAGAGCAAAAGGACAAAAGTACAAAATAAAAGAATTAGAATAATGAATATCATTGTACCCATAGAATTATAATAATCATTATTATTTTAATGTCAACTGTCACGAGTCCCTCAGCATCATGGAGGTACAGTAGTGACACTCCGCCTTCACTCCAACACGTTTGACGGCTGATTTATGTTCATACAGATTGACTCTCAGCGCTCTCACTTTTTAATCCACGTCTTTATTTCTTAACTCCTGGTTTAATAATAACATAGTTTTAGTTACCCAGTTACTCAAAGATAAAGGAAATCTGCTAAATTACACAGAATTCCTTCAAACATATGGTATTCCTGTTACCCCCAAAGACTTTGCAATTGTAATGGATGCCATTCCTTCTGGTATCCCAACTTTTAAGAGGTGCTGGAAAACCAGTTTGTCCTCCCTTAGACCCCACATTAACACCAGTGGGGCATATATGTTTCTCTATCAAAACTAAGAAAAAAAATGTCTTATCAGATCACTGTTTCAAACTGACATTTCCACTACCCCATATGTTATCCAGTACTGGTCTAATATTGTTAATGGGTTGATTACAAACAAAGTTAGAGAAGTGTCTTAATTAATCCATAAATACTATCCTGTGAGACACTATTTGCTGAGGTTTGGGAGGGATGTGTGTGTGAACTGTTCTTTCTGTGGATTTGAGCCTGAAACTATGATGCACCTGTTCTGGAACTGTCACTATACTGCCACCTTCTGGAAAGAGGTACTGCAGTACATCAAACTGAAGACCGACTCTTTTTAGAATGGAACAATATAGTCTTTGGTGTTCATGATGTTAAAAGTAGAAAACAAAAAGAACTGTATGTCATAAACTTAATAATAATATTAGGTAAATATCACATACACAAAGCCAAATGTAGTCACTCAAACCCATGTTTTATTGCATTCCTAAAGGAAACAGAACAGTACATGGAAAGTATCTGTGACTCTAACAATAAGAAAGCTATGAAAACGTATCACTTGTGCTCTGTATTTATCTAGTAGCCTACCCCCTGGCTGATGTTCAATTGTTTGTACGAAAGTACATTATAATAACTGCTTTTGTATTGGAAATATTTTAATAAAAAAAACCAAAAAACTTTGTATTCCGCGTTTAGATGAACGTTTTTAAGCCCCCAAAACGCCGTCGCCGTCTAAACAAAAGGCAGATCCGATAAAATATGTGATCCTTTTCACCCGCGGGCATTGTCGTGTAAACAGAGCCTCAGGCTTTACTGAGGACAAAAAAAGGAAAGTCACGTGACTCATATTGGCCCCTCCATTGTTGCCTGACTGAAAAACGTTATAAAACCACCAACGCATTCTGGTTTTATTTGAATTAATCTTTTCTAAAAAACAAGAAAAACAAAAAAAAACGTGTATGGTGAAGAATAAAGTAATAAAAGTAATAAAAACGGTTCATTTTCTGATATTTTGTAACATACTTTGTGAACACGTGGTCTAATCTTTCACCTTGAACGCTGCTGATAAACTATTCAGGCAGCTGATCAGACGCCAAAGTTCCGGATCTGGAAATCATGGTCGGCGCAGGAGAAACAGCTGATTTGTGAAGGTGAGAGTGGTTCATTTTCATCTTCACAGGTTAGTTTATGTTTTTAATTATTGGTGAAGGTTGATTTCCGCTGTTTCGCTGTGTAAACAGCCTGAGCTTACGGCTAACAGTCTGCTAGCATCATGTCACTGCTAGCTTAGCTAGCTGACAGAACTGTTAGCATGTTAGCTTAACTGGAGTTCAACATGATTGTTCAGTTTCACTCCGTTTGTTGTGAACAAGTTGATGGTTATGTTGTGGCGTCATTAAATGACAGCTAACAGGATTTAATAAGCTAGTTCACAAACGCTTATGCTGCTTTATGTAGTAATTTTACACCCAGTGTCCAGTTTATTAGGCACAGCTCGCTCACCTTAACACAGTCTAGTCCAGCAGTAAATCCTCCTTCATGAAGGTTTTAATGGTCAGTTTGTGTTTAAACTGGTTTGACTGAAGGATCATTTTGGAGGATGCAGTTTGAGCTGCTGTTCAGTTGTGTTGTACAAGGAGGGCTTTCTGTTGTGTAGCCCTCTGTGATAAAAATGGGGTGGACAAAATAATGGACACACCTGTCTGTGAAAAAAGTTCTCCTAATACTCAAGGTGACATCTTCACACATTTGGACAGGGCTCGTCTTGTCGGTCCAACAGTCAAAAACTGGAAAACAGACTTTGGAGAATCAGGAACCAGAGAAGTTTTTCTGATTTCTTTCAGTCAGTCATTGATGTTATTAATGATTTATTGTTTTGAGTAATTAACGAGTCTTTCAACGTGTCCGTCATCTCGTTTGGACACTTTCATGGACGTATAATTAGAACAGAGTCAAAAACTAAACATCATCACTTATACTTGATCATGTCTCAGTATTTTTTTGGCCCTTTCATATATTTGTGTTCATCAGTTTAGAGTGTCTGTGTGTTCACAGAACGTTGTGATGTTGATTTCAGTGGATGTCGTCAGTGTCATTCGAGGCCGCTGACCTTCATCCTCTCTTGTCTACCTCAGCTCTGCCTGTCAGTCATGGGCCTCTGGAAGAACTACAGGGTCTTGATTGTGATGGGTACGAGTCTGGGGCTGATCCACTGGGGCTGGTACAACCTGAAGTTAAACACGCTGCTGAACAAACCCGCAGAGGAGTACATTCCTCAGCCCGCCATCGTCGACTACGTTTCACCTCCTGCTGCTCCTCCTGCTGCTCCCAAAAGCAAGTAACCCAGAACGAGGTATGAAACTCTGATTGCTCCTACAGCTCCAGCAGCCGGTGTCCTGTCCTCAGTTAAATAACCACCATGGCTGAATGTCAGTCTGCGCTGTGGTGCAGTTCCTCGTACATCCACTAGATAGTGCTCTAAGAACACTCACTGAGTGCACTGAGACAAACCTGAGTGCTGTCCACCAAACAGAGGTCAATGCAGCTTTTACACAACACGTTAAAAGTGTATTAACTTTGAATGTTGGTGATGATACAACAAACATTCCCTCACATAACCTCTGCTGTCAGTAGCTCATCATCACAGAAACTAGACTATTCTAATCATTGAAATTAAACAGAAATAAAATACAATAAAAAAGGGAAAAGGTTATCATGCTGTCTTTGAATGTGAAATTTGTGACTGACAGCAACATTTTTCAGCCTCAAACGGAGGAAAAAGGGGATTAATGAAGGTGATGTCAGAGCGCGTCTGTCTTCTGTAGAACGTTTTCCAAAGATTTCAGGTCTTGATCTTGTGGTTATTGTAACTGAATCTCTCTTCTAACTGTACTTCTGCAGCATGCAGACAGTTTGGTTTCATTTGTCCAGACTGTAAGATGTCTGTCTCTGAACTGCTGCTCAGTTCTTGTGTATAAATAAAGTTTTTGTGTCTTCTTCCTCCTGCAGACGAGGCGGGATGAAGCCTCAGAGCTGGCTCAGGAGGAACTGGCTGTGGGCGGCCGGCGGGGCGTTCGTCACCATCCACGTGGTCACCTGGCTGATGCAGAGAGCGATGAAGAGCTCTGTTCGCTCTGAGGCTGCACTCAAACAGAAGTCTGCCGAGGACAGACTGGACTGACCAAGACTGACAGATCACTGCTGATCTCTGACAGCGGAGGGCTGTGATCAGCGTCAGTGATCCACTGTGTCCACTGTGTCCACACGATGTGAGACAGACTCTGACTGATGTTGCTGCAGTAGAACAGCTGCTGGTTTTTTATCCTGTCGTTTGATTTGATGGTTGGTTGAAGATTGAGTTGTGCTTCACTGTAAATCAATCAATAGACCAATAAAATGATCAGAAGTATCAATTGAATCATGAAAGCAGTTCTCATGAAACTACAAACAAACGGTCCTTTAGACTTTATGTGTTTACCAGCTGACAGGAAGTGGCCGAAGCTTTTTAGATAAGCTGAGTTTAAAAAAACTAAAATGTGTTTTTTAAATTCCAGATTTCTTCAAACACTAGAAAACCTTCTTTTTCCTGTTTTGTATGATGTCTGAATCTTATTGGCTCAAGTGATGATGATGCACATGAACCTGTCTTCTCTTTAACTTCAAACAGAACCGTGACAAAAGAAAAGTGTTCAGAGGTCGAAGCTTTCGTCACCTTTTGAACGTTTCCACAGACTCTGCTTTTAAAGAAGGTTTTATGTAAACGAGAGCCCCTGAACGCACCGTTTCTCTGTCCTCACGGTGCGTTCAGAGTGAGGAAACGAAGCCGTCAAATGGAAACCGCTGAAACGACGAGGCTGTGGCTCCTGACAGAGGAACGGAAAATGTTTTCCCACCAAATCCAGCCCGTTGGTTTGTTGTGTGCAGGTCAGGTGACAGGAAGAGAGGCTGCACGTGTGCAGAACCGCTCAGATATGTGAACCTGCAGCCTGACGAGTCTCAGCTCAGGATCTGCTTTTGTTACTGTCTGTTGCTTGCTAACAGACAGTATGTGCACAGTACACACACACACACACACACACACACACATATCCTCCTCAGACATTGGGTGGTGGAGCATGTCGAAAATGAGTATTACAACAACGGACAAAGATCATTCCGGTAAAACCTTTAATTCACCTGTTTTCTCACCTGTTCTTAAATCCTGAACAGGTGAGAAACTCTTCACATCAGACAGAAAATCGATCACCAGAATCTGTTTTTCTGGTCTCTCAGGGCTTCTGAAGGTTTTCCCTGACGTTCACGGATCTGGTTCCTGCTCCTCAGAGGATGAGCCCTGTGACATCTCCTGCAGTGCCCCCTTCAGGACAGACTTCACGTTTTTACTGAGAGTAACTTAACCGTCAGGCTGTGCTGAGCAGAGCTTTCACAGTGTGCGGTGTAATGAACCCTGCAGCCTGCAGAGGGCGCTTTACAGTTTTAGTCTGGTTTGCACATGAAGTTCCAACAAGAGTAAGAGATGAATGAAAAGTTTGGCCTGTTGGTGGCGCTAGAAAAGTCAGGGGATCATCAAACGTAGCAGGATTCATCCTCAGAGGACCACGAGTGGACGGACTCTGGAGCATCGCAGTGGACTGAAAGACTCACTGCTGAAAAAGCTGCTTCACTTTGAAGAAGTTCAAACTTTCTTTTCTGTCTTTTCTCGGCTTCTTTTAAAGATCAATAACTTCCATAATCACTCTGCAGATTGTGTTTGGAGGTTTTCGCTGAATCAGAAATCAATTTCTCATTTTCATTTGGAGGTCCAGAGAGACGCTTACGGTCATCGATCATGGTCTTGCCTGCTGGCGGACGCTGACCAGCAGCTCACCGCCCTCTGTGTGTGAGTGTTTGCCACGTGTGATGTGTTTCCTGTTTCCTGTCTTCCTGCTGTTGTTTCAAAGTATGAACGTAACGTGATCCACACGAGACGCGGATTCAGATCTATGAGAAGGTTTGATTTTGCATTTTGTTAACACTTTAAGTGTTCCTGTTATTTTGTCCCGTCCACAGACAGACAGAGAGACAGTGAGACGTCAGTTTACTCTGCACACAGACAACCAGCAGCAGCTGGACAGAAATCTGAGAGACAGACGTCTCAGAGCTACGACAGTGAAGTGAGGAAACCGTGGTCATTATTTTCATTTTAATTTGGCCGAGCTGAGCCCTCAGCTTTGATCTCGGCGTCCTCTCGTCCAGAACCACCCGGCGTCTCAGACCACATCAGAAACGTCCAGCTCGGATTTCACAGGATCTCCTCGGACTCGCTGACTGCTGTTGTTGGCCGCCTGCTCGCCCTCTGGAGCGTCAGCGCTGATCGTGTTGGAGTTAGATAACGAACATGTGCGCATCAATCATCCACGGCGCTGGAGTGTGTCTGCTGCAGGCTGCAGGAGGTCAAAGGTCGAGGACGTTCAGACACTGCCAGCAGCTTCAAGTCAGGACTCAGAACCAGACGTGGACTGTTGTTCTGACTGGCTGGTTGGACCGACTGTCCTTCAGCTGGAAGAGGTCAGTCTGTTTGCTTCATCCAGGCAGAACGCTTTGTGTTTAACACAGAAATCAACAGCAGACAAAATGTCCTTGACGGTCTGAGAGAAGACGAACAGAGACACTTCACTTCTCATTGAGTCCAACAAGGTTTAAAGGACAAGTTGACATTTTTAAGCCTGTCTTAAAACAGTACCAACATGCAAACATGGAAACTGAATGTGGAAACAGAAGTTATGTTTCCACTTGATGCTTTTAAAAGCACGAATTTATGGATTTCTTCTTCATTTATTTCAAACATTTCTTTTTTTTTAGACATGCTTTTTTTACATTCATATCCAACGATAAATATATTTGTGTGCATTGAAACATTTTTTCTGCAGATTATTTGTATATGAATCATGAAATAAATCCATTTGTGAATCTTCTTTGTGCTTCTTTGATATTGAGACACATCTGGTTCCAGCCTTCATGCATGCACCTGAACGCATCACAGCTGAGGCTGGACCCTGTGAGCTGGAGCCTGAATTACACCTACAGACCTGCTGTGGTTCCATACCTGTCCACCAGGAGTCCTCAGTGAGTTTCCAGCAGACTGTGAGGTCAGAGGTTGAACCTTTGATCTGTTTTAGTTTCACTTCATGTTCAAATGATCAAACTTTAATCAAACCCTTCCTCTCCTTTCTCTGCTTCCTCTCCTTTCTCTGCTTCCTCTCCTTCCTCTGCTTCCTCCTGTTTCACTACTTCCTCTCCTTCCTCTGCTTCCTCTCCTTTCACTGCTTCCTCTCCTTCCTCTGCTTCCTCCTGTTTCACTACTTCCTCTCCTTCCTCTGCTTCCTCTCCTTTCTCTCCTTCCTCTCCTTCCTCTGCTTCCTCCCCTTTCTCTGCTTCCTCTCCTTTCACGGCTTCCTCTCCTTCCTCTGCTTCCTCTCCTTTCTCTGCTTCCTCTCCTTCCACTGCTTCCTCTCCTTTCTCTGCTTCCTCTCCTTCCTCTGCTTCCTCTCCTTCCACTGCTTCCTCTCCTTTCTCTGCTTCCTCTCCTTCCTCTGCTTCCTCTCCTTCCACTGCTTCCTCTCCTTTCTCTGCTTCCTCTCCTTCCTCTGCTTCCTCTCCTTCCACTGCTTCCTCTCCTTTCTCTCAGCTCATTGTTCTGGACTTTCATTGGTCAGCAGACAGACAGACAGACAGACAGACAGACTCGCTGCTGAACAACATCCAGCATTTAGCAGCTAAAGAGTCCAGAAACAGAACTAAAACAGAGTGAATACTGGAGACAAACATCAGTGAGTGAGGAGGAAGAGAGCGATAAAGGCCTTCCCCTGCTTCTCTGGTTCCTTCTTGTCGTTTTTGGCTCTGCTTTGTCTGAATTCTTCTTATTTTGTTTGTTCAAGCTGTTTTGATTTTTATTGCCTTTGCTCGACGGTTTCTCTTCTGTTTTTATTTTCCTTTTCCTCTGATCCTTGAATAGAGTACGTGAGCCTCAGTTTAATCAGGATTTTGGTTTTCAGGTTTGCGGTGGAGGATGATGGGACGTGAGCAGCTCATTGGCCAGGATGAGCAGCCGCAGAGTGTTCAGGGGGAGAGCCTTTACTTCCTGTACCATGAGCCCAAAACACCAATCCAAGACAGAGCCAAGGGACCCGAGAGCTGCTCCAGAGCCACGAGGAGCGCCTGCAAGGTTTCGGTCTCTTTGGAAAAGAAACCCTCAGAATCACTGTGAGCGCTGGCTTGAGTGACAGAAGCGTGAACACACTGAAGTAGAAGGTTTTCATTCCCTCCTGATTATGCTTTGGCAGATAAATGCTTGCAGATGACTGCATGTGTGACTTACTGGCTGGACAGACAATGAGAGCACAGCGTGAGGCAGGAAACGCTGATAACAACACCACAGAAGATGAATGTTTTCACTGGAACCCAGATTAGATCATCAGTTATCTGTGAAGTTAGAGGACGTTCAGACCCTCGTCAGGAAAAGTCCAAACAGGATATTCTGAAACATACTTTGGTTTGGTGCTGGGCTGTAATGGTTGTGATGGGAGCAAAGGAGGAGGTCAGCTGACGTAGTGTTCAGAGCGCGAAAGGTGGAGCCGATGGACCGAAGTCAGGACTCTGACTCTGATCTTCATGTTCCTGTAACTGAACACTGAGCTCCACCACACACACACACACACACACACACACGCACACACGCACACGCACACACACACACACACACACACACACACACTAACACTTTTAACCCAGAACAGCAGTTCTGTTGCCTAAACTGATGCAAAGGTCTGAAGGTCTGCCGTCCTAAATCAGGGGCCACAGAGGGGCCACATGCAGCACAGCGGGGCCGGGGCCTTTCCCTCAGGACCGTTTGACGGTCAGACACTTAACTTTCAGCATTCTGGTGACTTTCAATGAACGGAAATACGACCACACACTCCCCTTCTGTCCCCTGACCGAGGTCCACGTCAGAGCAGCTCCTTCACAGCTGTGACACAAACACCTGGTGCTCAGGTACCAACACTCACCTACACTCACTCCGTCACTGCCAGTGTTCTGACGGGTAGTATTTTTCTTCGTTCCTACGTTTTCCTGCGTTCTGGGGGAGAGATGAGAACAAATGAGAGGTTTAAAAGGCTTGATGGTGTGTTGGCTGGTTCCTGTGAGGCAGACTGGAATAATCCCAGTTCATTAGCCAAACGTTCCACCCTGAGAAAATTCCTGATCCACCAAAAATAAGCGGCTGTAATTAGTCTTCCAGAGTGTAAACACAGCGTAAGGATCGCACTTTAATTTGATATTGATTAGCTGAAGTCTGTTTGGGGACGAGGAGGGTGTGTTTGTTTTCTTCACGAGGACACGCAGCAGAGTCAAACTGAAGCCTCTAAATCTTTCATCTCTCCTCCTTCTTTTCTTTCCACTTTCGTTTCTCCTGCAGCTTTTTTCTGCTCTTCGAAAACAGCAGCTGATGTTTCATGAGCCCGATTTTAATATGAGTTTGTATTATTTGTGTTTTATTTAGATAATTATGGGATTAAAAAGCTCCATGTAACCACAGTTACAATGTTTAGATGCACGTTTTAGATTAGTGAGAAATCAAGTTAAAGCTAGATTCACTCGACACTGACCCTCATTGTTCGACGGCCTTCACTCCATGAAAACACACACAAAGAAAAGTTCTTTTAAAAGCTGCTGCTGAACATTCAGTCACAGGAAGTGCTGCTGCCGTTGAGTAACTGAGGTTTGAACGCAGTGAAATAAAGTTTTTTTTGTTCTTTTTGCAGATAGATGCCTGCAGATGACTCTCTCTGGACCTTATTAAACACAATGGGACCACAGCTTGAAGCCTTAAACTAGTTCAATAAAAACACCACACTGAACATTTTCATATGTTTTCTCTAATGCTTTATTTAGCCGTTCTCCAAATTTTTTTTATTTTTTATTTTGTTTATATTCATGAAACCTACATTCTGGCCACCTGTATTCATGTTTAAGGTGTCTCTAACTGTATTTTGACTGTATATCTTTATATGGAGGTCCTCTTCTATATTTATCACTTTGAACTGTGTGTAATATCTCTGTTAGCACTGAAATCCTGCAGTCGAGGCAAAGTGACAAATTGGCGTGTTCAGAATTCATTGGCTATTCGAAGTGTCAGTCATCTGCCAGCTCAGCCGTGATTGGCTCAATCTCAAGAAGAGAAGGCGGTCCTTCTGTTCAACTCAGACTGTGACTGGCCTCTCTGGTTGCTAGCAGTGTTGGGAAAGTTCACTTTCTACATGAACTAGTTCAAAGTTCAGTTCACACATTTTAAAATGAACTAGTTCAGTTCACAGTTCATAAGTCAAAGTTTTGAACTAAGTTCAGCGTTTCAAAAATGAACTCGTTCATAGCTCTTTTTTTCCACATGTTGCTGCGAGCTATTACTTTTCTAAATTATTGACACAGCCCATAAAGAACCACAGACAGCTGTTATTTGATCAGTTTTAACTGTAACTACGCGTCAGATTTCATCTTCATATCCAGTTTTGAATCCTTATCCAACCAGGGTTTACATTAGCACTGAGAGGACAGCATGTCCCCACTGCTGCTTTAACCCTTTGTCCATTCAGTCCACACTAGCAGCAGCTGCAGCTTTCACCCCATGCTGCTTTTTGTTCTGATGACGCTGCGGCGGTGTGACGCTGGTGGCTGGTGTTGCCAGATTGGGTGTTTTTTCTGCTACATATTAAAACCTGTTTACGGTGTGTTTCAGCCGGGTTTTCACCTGGAAGGCTCTGTAGAAATCTGGCAGCCTGTTGAACGAAGTTAAACTGAGAGGGCGAGACGATCACAGACACCAGAATGAACGAGTTCACAGTAACGTTCATCAGCAGTGACACAGTACGTTCAGTTCACGTTCGCCCAAAATATGAACGAGTTCATGAACTATCGTTCAATGAACGCGTTCAGGCACAACACTGGTTGCCCGGCGTCATTGTGATTGGTCAGGTGAGGTGTCATGTGAAACCTGACACTCTACAGAGGGAACTGGAGACAAGATGGCGCCCGTCTATCTGTTTCCGGCAGTAAAACAAGTTGAAGACGAGCTCATCTCCTGCTGATGTGAAGGAGAAAACGTTTCTGTGGATTGTTTTCATGTTTTGGACTAAAGATCTTCACTGCAGTGGATCTTCTGGACCTTTGTGGATGTTTCAGATGTTTTTTGTCGCAGTGTTTTCGATCTGTAGTTCAATGAGAGATGTCAGCGGTGAGTTTCTTCAGTGTGGCTTCAATTTGAAAAACGGCTGTTTGTCTGCTGTTGGCGTTTGTTGAGCCTCCTGTGGTGATTGTATCTTGAAATGGTTTCAATCAACGGATTTATGAGAGTCTGGGTTTTGTAACAGTCTTTGATATTAAACATGAACATAAGAATAATAAACAACAACAATAAGCCTGCAGGCATTTTCTGACATTTCAAAATGAGACAGTTATTGTTAACGGTTAGCGGTTAGCGGTTAGCGTTCACTGCGAGTGGACCGGGTCAGGGTCGGGGTCAGGGTCGGGGTCAGGGTCGGGGTCAGGGTCAGGGTCAGGGTCAGGCAGACAGACAGAGGGCCTCTGTCTTCCATTCACTTCAACATCTGACTCTTCATGCACTGGTGACTCGCTACCTAAACAAGATATCATGCTAGGCTAGCAGTTTCCCCCTACCTCCAGTGTTTGTGCTAAGCTAGGCTAACCACATCCGTGGCCCTCTCTGACAATCACATTTTCTAAAATGTTGGATTTTTTGTAAGAAGTTTGGTTGGTGGCTGTTTTAGTGTTAAAGATGTCCTCCTGACGTGTTTTATAAAAATTCTCTGCTTTTAATAAGGATTTGTTTTTTTACCCACTGAGCTTGTTAACAATTTCTTTTTCAAAGTTTCGTCTCCGTCTTCTCTCTCATTGAAAAATCCAGAAGCTGAATCTGTAAATATTGTTCATTTAAAAACAGACACAAAATGTCTCCTCCTTCACTGTTAAGTCCATGTTCAGCGTTTGTGACCTGGAAGCTTCAAGTTTCCACTAACTGCCATACTGGACCCTGATTGGCTCTGCGCTAGTCGTGACGTCATGAGCTGTGCAGGTATGTCCAGGTGTGAAACTGAGATTCAGATGAAAGAACAATCATCACAGCACATTTTGGACTGGAGGGAGACTTTGATGTTTCCACTGTTGAGCAGATTCAGGGAGTCTTCCTCACGGACGCTGTGAAGGAAGATGGCGGCTGCAGGAGGAACCTTCAGTTTCGAGGGGGTTGATTCTGACCTTCTGCTGACTGATGTGTATTTGAAGCACTTTGTTGATGTGTTGACTTGTAGATGACGGACAGATTGTTGGGGCTGACCCGCTGACTTTCTGGTTAGAAGGCATCTCTCAAACCGCCAGACCACCCTGCTGACTGCCCGACCTCGTGTTGAGATTGTGACGCTAATTTCCATTTTCTGACTTTGATCCTGCCTTTGCTTTAACCGTTTCACTTCCCTTTTTAACCGCAAGTAATCCATAAAACCCCAGTTCCTTCCGCCAAAACGCCATGAATACAGTTGTTGTCAAACTCATTTACGTTTCTGCTCGCGGATGTTGGTGCGTCGTGCATACCGTGGCTTGGCGGCCTGCAGGCTGCTCTCCCACGTGGCTTCGTTCCAGGTTCAGGATCCCTGAGGCTGGTGAGCAACACCGCAGAAGTTTACCCCAAAACCAAAGCAGAGAAACTGCATCCTAAGCACTACTTTTCCTGTCAACGCTGCCTACTGGTCCGCTTGGGAACAGTGAACCAGTTTGAACCCGGAGCGGTGGATTTTCATCTTTGTTCGAAACAGCAGACCACCCAAATCGGACGAGTCGATTCAAGTCACAAGAGCAAGACCCGGTCCGTTTAGAAATGCCACCAAATCCACTGGCAGCAGACTGTTTCGCAGTGAGTCATCTCAGCTGCCGAAGTTTAGATTGTGTTGTTCTTCACCATGTGGCTTTGGAGATGCACACGCTTCAGAATTCAGCCATTATCTTATGAGTCAGACTGGAAACAAACACTCAGGTCGACACACAGCAGCATGTGGAAGTCATTACACTCCCCGAGCTGTCACAACACACACACTCTTATACACACACTCTGGGATGGGAATCTGTGGTATGTACGACAGCGTCTGCTGCGGGCTCGGACTCGGAGTTCGGTCAAGAAGATCTGGCTTCAGGTCAAACTGAACTATTGGCCTCAGCTGACACTTGAGTTCAGAGTATTAAGAATTTTAAGGATCCTCAGAGGACAGACTCTGTTCTGCAGATATCAGTAATAACAGAAAGACTGCTGGACATAAACAATTAAACACATAATACCACTACAAGTCTGAAGCTCCGCCAGCGTCCCCCTGAGGCTGCAGTGTTCATTACACCCATAAAGTGTTGGACAGAGGAAACTGTTCTTCAGCCCTCACTGGGAGCAGAACCAGACATTTCCAACATTCAGGACCGAATCTGCAGCTGACCTACTTAAACCAGAAATGCATAAATCCAGTTTTCAAAAGAGGACAGGAAGTCGAGGCCGGTGGACCAGGTCTGTGGAGGAGAACCAATGAGCAGCAGAGTTCACTGTTCACCTCAGCATCCACCTGCAGGCTGGAAATCTGCTTTAAAAGTGAGACGTGAGCAGTATGTAAGCACTGCTGAGGCGTCCAGTTCAGTCCAGAGAGACCTGCGATCGTCGAGGATCCACGAGAAGAAAAGACATTTTAATCAGTTCATTGAGTCAGTGGATCAGCGAGGTCCTGTGGTCTCACGCCGTCCCTCCACATCTGCCTTAAAGAAACAGCGAGGACGCGAAAATGACCTCAGATCGCTGCTGTAACAGGATGTGATGAGATGGAACAGGAAGTGACATGAACAGGATTGACAGGACAGGACAGGACAGGTGTGTTGTGACAGTGTGAGGGGTCATGATGTGACGTCACATGACAGGACGGGACCTGACGCAGCCTGGTTGGGCCTGATGGGTCAGTGCAGGATGTGAAGTGACTTTTGGTTCGAGGACCAAAACACTTTTTAAGATATCTGACTGTGAGACATAAAGTATTAAACCAGTTTCAAACTGGCAGAGTTGAAGTGGATCGTCCGTCTGTCCAGATGTTTGACTCCTGAGACGAGGCGTGACGCCTCAGAAGAAACATGAACTGAACTCCTGCAGAAATCAGAGTTTCCAGCTTCGCCTGCAGACTCTGTTCAGCCACTGTGGGAGGTTTCGCTGAGAACGAGCTTCTTTGTGCAAACGTCTGTGTTTTTTCCTCTGTTTGCAGATTTGATTGTGAGAAATTGAGTCAAGATGTTGGACGTTTTTAGAAAACACAGCGGACAGAAACAGAGCTGAGAGAACAAGAGCGCGACAATAAAACATGTCAGGAATCATGACGGGATGAATCACTGTTTCATTTACTCCTCAGCCTGAGGGAGGTGACGTCAGCCCCTTTCTCCTCGCCGTCTCCAGACTCCTGCAGTTCCCACAACTCTTTCTGCACAGCTGAGTCACACTGCCACACACACACACACACACACACACACACACACACACACACACACACTTGAACCACACCCCTCACAGAGCAATTTGTGAAAACACTGAGTTCTTATATTACAAAAGCCATAACAACCAGGCTGGAGTTGAACTTTGGATCCGTTCTCTCGGGGTAGAAACATTAAAGCTCCACATCTGTTCACATTATTACTGCAGTTGGTCAAAGTGGGCATCGAACCTCCAACCTCTTGGCTTGTTAATGCCTTGCTCCACAGAGGCTTGCAGCATCAACCCTGCTCTCCATCTAATAAATAAAGCGCCTGGCAGCTCGGTCGCCAGCATGAAGGCGGACTCGGGTTTCTCAGACGGGCCGTGAGCGCTGTGGAGGCGTTGGTGATCCTCACGATCATGTTCGCTCTGCTTTGCCAGCAGCTTTGAAGCAGCGACAGCAGAGGTTCAGATTTCATGACTCGGAACATTAAAAACCCCCAAAAAACAAAGGGACGCTGGTGTGTGTGCGTGCGTGTGTGTGTGTGTGTGTCGTAATGGCAGTGGGGTTTAACCATTATGGCCTCTGAGTGCCAGCAGCTACTGATCGTTGGTGTTTTGTGCGTTCAGCCAGTGTTTTTGGACGATTCAGCTCATTAATGACAAAAAACATGTGTTTTACGTTATTCTGATTTTCAGATATGATTTTTTTGCCTCCCAGGCAGCCGCTGATTAGTATTTCCTTTAGTCCAAAGTGAAAACTTGCAGACGCTTTAAACGTGCAGCAGAAAACTGATCCATTTTTTTGTTTGCTGAGGCCTGAGGACCCAGTTTTCCATGAGCTCTGCTGCTGATGGACTTGACCCCTGACCTTTCCTCCACTGCTGGTAAGACACTCTGCATGTGTTCGCTTCATAATTCGGGCTGAGATGAACAGAGATGGGCTCTGAACGCTGTTCCATAAGAAAACCTGTAAATCACAGCGCTGAACACAAAACAGAAGAAATGAACAAACATAAAATGAAACCTCGAAAGCAAAGTGTTAATGTAGAAAATATTCACAATTGGTTTTCATCCCTCTTCACTTCTAAAATGGCGCCGGCTCAGATGCTTCCTGCTGCCGCTCGTTAACGTCGATGCCTTCAGTCACTTTGAGACTCTTTGCTGTCGCCAGGTTAGTTTGACCTCCGCTGTGTTAAACTTCCTGACTGAGAGGTTCGTGTTTTAATGGATGGAGCTGCTTGCTGTGCAGAGGCTGTGAGAGTCAGTGAAGCTGTTAGTTTTCAGACACATTTAATGGACATTTTACTTCTTCTGCTGTTCATCTCAGCGTCAGGCTGCAGCTCACATCAGTTCATTTCACTCAAAACTGTTTCTGCCTCCAACAGACGATGAATGATGAACCTGAATCGTCTTTTAATAAGAGATGAGAGAAGATTCAGATTATTGAAACTCGGTGAGACTCAGGCAGTGAGTCTGACTCCTGTTTGTGGTGATTCAGCGTAGCTTCAGTCTCTGCTTCCACTCAGTGCTTCTGTGATGGATCATCTGTGTGTTCAGTTCAGTGACGTGAAACCAGCAGCAAACTTCAGCCTGTAAAAATGATTTCATTCGTCCAGCAAACAGTGTGTGAATTCAATTGGCTAAAACATGCAAATAATGTGAGAGTCTGAGAGAGGAAGCTGTGGTCTGAGCCGAGGAAGAGGATGAGGAAGAGGGGATTGTACAGACAGGAAGGGAAGACTGGCATCATGTAGTAACTCTGAGCCTGAAAACAAACGAAACGGTCCAAACGATGGAGCGCGTGCTCCGTCCGTCCTGCTGACGGGCCTCTGGGTTCCCCTCAGCCTGTTTGGAAACACTCATAAACACGACGTTCGGCTGTGAGCGACCACACCGGAGCTGATGGAGGTGATGGAGGTTTGGGTATCAGGCCAGAGAGTCCTGCAGGAGAAGCATTTCCGTGTGGTTGATGTGTGAGCGATGGGATGTTGCGTCTCATCATCTGTCTGCAGAGGACAGCGTGGGATGGAGGTGAAGACCAGAGGATCAGGTGACGCAGAGCCACCTCTGTTCACCGCCTCCACGTGGTCACAGGATGAGCTCAGCAGACATGAGCGGCCGCTGTCACAGTCCTGCAGTGAAGGTCTGCGCTGCTGCAGAGTGTAGTTAGATCAGTGAGGATCTCATCTGGATCCAGTCTGAAATCTGAAACAGATTCTTTGAGTTCAGCCTTCAACATTTGTCAATAAAGTTGTGAAATGATGAAAACTGTGAAAGTGAACATTCATCTTTATCTGTTGGCTGAGGAAGCGGAAAGAGTTTGACGCCTCGTTCCCTCGTTCAGCGATAAAGCTGAGCTTTTGGAAAACTTCCAGGTGAAGACGTTCAGAATCTGCTGACGTGGAAATGTAACGACAGACTGCTCTGTTATCTGCTTTGTTTGTGTCAGGAGATTTGGTGTCATGGTGGATGTGGTCAAAGTAGCGCTGATGCTAACGTTGCTATCAGAGGCGTCAGAAAGCTCTCGAGGTCACTGCTACTTGATCCAAGATGCCGCCGCCAATGTTGCTGGTTTTAGACGAGGCGGTCAGACCTGTAGCTGCAGGTAACAGCTTTCATCAGGCTTCTGATTGGCCAGCATGGCTTTAGGGTTAAGGTTATGTCGACACCTGTTGGTTTGCGTGCTTGCTCTGTGTTTTCGTGTGGATCCCAGCTGTAGCTGCTGTTATAAGAAGAGTGAAGTGAATCAGCGTAGAATGTCGTTCTGGACGAAAGCTCATTGAGACTCTGACACCTGACATCAAAGCGCCGCCCTCAGCTGATTCTTTCACTGCAAACACTCGTCGCTCTGTTGGTGCTGCTGGACTACAGAAACATGCCGTCTGCTGTAAATCGTGCAGAGTTGTGCCTCTGTCTCGAACAAACAGTCTGTTACTGAGCACAAACAGCTGCCTGCAGACAGCACAGTGACCAGACAACAGCAGAAGCTTCATTCTGCTCTTTGGCAAACTTACTGCTGGAGTTAACGTTAGCCATGAGCAGCTGATGTAATCTGCTGCAGATGTTATTTAAAACAACCCAAAAGCAACTGAGGAGATCGTTTCTTCACTGTTCTCTACGTTTGTTCTGTTAATGTAAATATACATTGTTAACCTGGAAGTGGATCCCAACTACTGCGATTTGCAAGAATCCGCCCGACACAAAACAACCAATCAGAGCCAGAGGAGCGTCTGAGGGAGTGTCTGACATCTGTCAATCACTGCTCACACACGCTGTGAACCGCCCCCTCCCTCCACTCATGCTGCTGGCTGCCGCTCAGTCAAACAGCTCTGTGAGCGGCATCAGCAGGCTAGTGAGAGCTATGGCAGGGCAACAGCCAATCACAAAGGAGGAACTGCCCATACCGCCGCTGCCAACAGCAGCAGATACGGCTAAGACAACAAATAACCATGAAGCTAATATGGTGATTGTTACAGTAACACTCTGCAGCGTGTATGCTATGTTAGCGACTGTGATGTAGCAGCTGGACAGAGTTAGCTTGTTTCTGATGCTAAAGCTAACGTTACTGATTGTCACAGCCCTGCAGACGCCACAGGGAGGAGGGGCTTGGAGGCGGGGCATGAGTGCAGCGGAGAGGGAGGAGGAGTGACGTGAACTTGTGTTGGTTCACATTTTCAGGCTCAGTCTGCTCTCTTCTTCTCCATCTCACCTACTGTAGCTTTAATTTTTCAAGATCTCATACTGATGAGAGTCGGACCGCTGCGCAGAGCCTTCTCCAGCACGTCCCACAGATTCTCAGTGGGGTTCAGGTCTGGACTGGTGGGTTAGGGTTAGTGGTCGATCCACATGTGAAAATGTTGTCTCATACCCTGAACCCCTCTTTCACAACGTGAGCCCAATGAATCCTGGCATTGCCATCAGGGAAGAATCACCTGGTCATTCAGTGCATTCAGGTAGTCAGCTGACCTCATTCTTTGGGCACATAATGTTTTTGAACCCCCCAACCCCGAAAGGGATAGTCGGGGTATAGAAAATGGATGGATGGATGGATTTTTTTGAACCTGGACCTGACCGACTGCAGCAACCCCAGATCACAGCACAGTAGGAACTAGGCATGATGGGTACATCTCTTTATCTGCCTCTCTTCTTACCCTGATGCACCCATCACTCTGGAACAGGTTCAGCCTGGACTCATCAGACCACATGACCTTCTTCCATTGCTCCAGAGTCCAATCTTTATGCTCCCCAGCAAATTGAAGCCTTTTTCCCGATCAGCCTCACTGAGGAGTGGTTTTCTTAAGGCTGCACAGCTGTTCAGTTCCAATCCCTCGAGTGCACTTTGCATGTGTGTGTGGAAACACTCTTACTGTCACTGTTAAACATAGCTCTGAGTTCTACTGTTGTTTTTCTACGATTTGACTTCACCAAACGCCGATCACAATCAATCAGGATTTTTTTTCCAAAACATTTCTTCCTTGGAGAAACTATCCTTCCAGTTTTTAATAATGCATTGGACAGTTCTTAACCCGATTTCAGGAGTTTCTGCAGTCTCCTACATGTTTTCTCTGCTGGATGCATGCCAATGATCTGACCCCTCTCAAACAGACTAACATCTTTTCCACCACCACAGGATGTGACTTCACATGGTTGTTTAAGAAATGAGAAGCTACTCACTGCATCAGCTGGGGTTAAATAGCTTGTTGCCAGCTGAAAGATAATCGCCCATGCAGTAATCATCCTCATACCTGTTTGCTTAGTTAAATCCAGGTGGCGACTTTTCTTTTGGCCAGGCAGTCTATGATACATATGCGAGACGCCATCTTAGCGTGACGTTTGAGAAACACTAATGAACTTTCTGGGTTTGTGTTTCTTTTTTTCAGACATCCACAAAACAGAGTTAAGAGTCAAAAGTTATTTTAACAGGAAATGCATTCGACACCTTTGTTAGACCTCAAGGAGACACAATGTGGTTCAATGAGCGACAGCTTTACGAGAACACTCCACAGGGCCCCTTTATTTACGCAGGTTTGATCATTCAGATTGTTACAAACACATGAAACAGGATGCAAATCTGTTCAACTCTTATTTTACACTGTACAAAATATACAAAATTACTACAAAAAAAGTTGCGTCCCTTGAAGAATTTCTTTTCAGTAGCAAAAGCAGCATCCTCCCTCTGAAAGGGAGTCAGACTACCGCTGCCGGTGCACGGCGAGCCGAGCGGGTCAGCCAGACGCAGACTGAAGCTGCCGAGCGGCCCCTGACCCGCCTGCATGTCTCTGACCTCCAGCCCTGAAGAGAGAGCAACACTGCAGTGACCAATCACAGGGGGAGGGCGGTACCTGGAGAGGAACACCTGGGTGAGCAGAAAGACACACACACACACACACACACACACACACACACACACACACACACACACACACACACACACACACTTGTACTTCTATCCTTCTGAGGACCCTCACTGACATAATGTGTTTCATAGCTGCTAACCAGAACCATCGCAACTAAATGACCAAAACATGATCCTAAAACCAAATCTGAGCCCTCAAACAGCCCTTTGAAGTCGTGAGGACCGGCCAAAATGTCCTCACATGTACACACACACACACACACACACACACACACACACACACACACACACATCCTCCACCATGTTGTTTTATATAAAAAGACCCTGTAGCAGCTAAATGTGACCAAACCACCCAGCATTCACCCCCCTGCCTCCCGTTTACATGTAAACTACTTACAACAGAACATCCTGGCAAACAGACCACGTACAAAACATTTAGTTGAGGCACAAAATGCCCAAATCCAAAAGGCTAAAAATAAACTATTCTTTCAAGAACACTTTTGGCGCTGACGAAAAAAATATATATAAAAAAAATTCTTTCTATCAAGAAGTCATAAGCTTACAAAGCTGTCGAACCTTTGACTCACAACAATACTCATAAATAAAACAGAATATCTTAAGGCTCTTGACGATTAAGTTAAGAAATCAAATGTACACAATGATTAATTACCAAATTATTTACACGTCTGTACAGAAACATTCGACATGGACGATTCTTCATATTGACTCACATTTCCCCCACACAAACAAAATAAATAGTTTTTTTCCCCGAAGTCGTCAGGTGTTGCGGCGCCGTGAGGCGTTGTTGGATGAAATGTACTGATGGTGCACGTCAGACGTCCACAAAACCGGAGATCCATCCAGCCGCAGTGGACCGTTGAGACCAGCGTCAGTCAAACATAAATTAAACTTCTGAATGAAAAAAGACTAAAAAGAAGAAGAGGTGGAGGCGCTCTGAGCACCGCTAGTTATACGATGTACTCCATCCTGTTGACACTCTGCGACTGCAGCTGCCTGTTGTCCTGTTTGCTAGTCCAGTGTGGGGGCTTGCCTGGTGCACGGCGGGGGGGTCGCTCCTCCCAGTCCACCAGCGAGTATGCTGGCGGTGCCCGCGGGAACCTCGCCTTCTGCACCCTCTTGTCCATCTCGTCCTCGTCCGATTGGCTTCCCGTGTCTGACTTCCTGATCTTGGCGTTGACGGAGTTCTTGTCCTCGCAGAGGTGGTGATGGTGGAGGTGGTTCGGCGGGTTTTTCTCGATGGGGTTCTTGATGTGGTTGAGCTGCTCACGGGCGGCGCTGATGCTGTTGTGGAGGGCGTTGTTGTCCTCCGCCATGGGAGCCGAAGACGTCAACGACGGCTGCGTGCTGACTGCCGTGTGGGCGCTCTGCTTCCTCCACCTCTTCACACACCACAGCAACATGGAGGCGACCGCCAACGCCCAGACAACAATCAGCACAGACACCAGCAGGGGCACGAGGTGGTCTGCTAGACGGACAGAAAAATGGAGGTCAACAACGAGACACTTGATGAAAAACTCAACTCTGCTCCACATGAACAGAAGATGATATCAGCTAATTTCTGGAACCACGAGGACGGCGCTAGCTTCTACCATTCATCCCTTTTACCTTGTTAGCTAACAAGCTAACCCTGTAGCCAGCTGGTTTAGCCGACGGTCGAGTCAGGGCAGAGCTCAAATCACCTTTTTAACTTCTCTGATCTGAATGGACCATGTGACCCTGATTGACCACTCAGCTGGGCTTTTCTTCACCAACACAACCTGCAGGAAACTAGCGAGTCGTGCTGGACTGACGATCATGAGACCAAACCCTCCTTCAAACCCCGGTCGTGGATTTGACAGCATGGAGGCGGACTGCTGACTGACAGGAGCGTGAACTTGACTCTGCAGCTGAACAAACCACAGCTGTACGACGTACCGTAGGGTTTGAGTCAGTGCAGGAATCTGCTGACACTGATTTTCTTTATTCTGCATCTATCTGGTGGAGGCAGGCGAACAGCCTCCAGTCTTTCAGTGCAGACATTTAAAGGTAAAAGTTTGAAATCAAAGGACAAACACACACCACATCAGTCAGAGGTGGGATTTAAATTCATCCACTGACTGACCACAAACATTCAGGAACTGGACCTGCAGCGAAGGTCAACATGAACCACGTCTCACAGTCACGTTTGTCAAACTTTGACTCCCAAAGTCCAGGATGAAGTTTCACGCTCACCGTTGGCGTCGTGGCTCTGTCGTCTCTGGACGCGAACCTCGGCGATGGCGCTGATGATGCTGCTGTTGGCGCTCCTCTTGCTGACCAGATCCATGATCTGGTCTGTGATCTCCTTGACGAGGGTCATACCTCTCCTGTGGTCCTCTGTCGACTGAAATATTCCACAGAAAAACTCTGTTATGGTCTGTCTCGTGTTGGTCCCCTCTAATTACTGATTTGAGCACAACATGACAGATTTTCCATTCCAAGGAAAATCATCTGGCGCACAGGAAGCATTTTCTTCTTCTGGCTGCAGAAACAGCGGTTTGAAACACTTTGTTAACGTGTCAATCTTTAAGCTAGTTGTACGACAGTTATACTCCGCTGCTCTTATCTCCAAATTCTTTTCCATTGTAAAATCCAGACTTTTGGTTAATGTGATGTACTGAAAATGAGAGGAAACGACATCCAGATTGTATCATGTGATGACAGCAGCTCCATAATCATTACATTACACTGTGGACAGTTTTGTTGTTCACTGTCAACAACCAAAGACGGCGTTCAGAGCAGACGTGACTCACAATGGCGACGTGGATCTCGTTGTTGGTGCTGAGCGACGGCTCGCAGCTCATGGAGACGGACGAGTCGGAGGACAGATTCTTGACGACGTAGAGACTCCTGAGCTCTCGACAAACCTGCTCCACCGTCACACCCTGGAACACCAGAGGAACTACGTCAGCAAGTCCAGCAAGTATTCACTGTGATGGTGACTTGTCTCTGTTGTAATGCTAAGCTAAGCTAATTAAGATCTTTTCTGCCACTGAAGCGCAAATGAAAGCAGCAGAGACCGAAGAACTGGAGACAAACTGACCCTTGTCATGACGTCCTTGTTGAAGGTGAAGGTGACGTTGGCGCAGCTGCTCTCTGAGTGACACCTGGCTGTGGGCGGGGTCCGGCGGGCGGGGCTCCAGCACTCCCCCTGGCTGGGGCACGGCTTGACGAAGCAGCGCTCGTCCAGGACGGCGACGCAGGTCTGCCCGGCCGGACACTCTGAGCCACGGGTCTGACTGCGGAGGCTGCAGGGTTTGGGTCCACATCGGAGCTGCCGGAGCCACAAGGCGGCGAAGATAAGATAAGTTGTTCTTTTTACTGTTTTCAGCTGTTTAGCTTTAACTTGACTGCTGCTGCGCTTTAACCCGCACAGAGTATTTTCACATACGTGTCGTGTGCACATGTGAACGCAGACCAGGTGTCTCTTCTACCTTTGTGCAGCTGATCCTCCCGTCCTGACAGCGGCAGGTGTTGCAGTCTTCGTCCCATCTGCTTCCGTCCAGAGCCACCAGCCCTCCGACCACACAGGGCCTCCCCGACACTGCAGCACAAGACCACCGTCAACACCGTCAGCACCGTCAACACCGTCAACACCGTCAGCACCGTCAGCACCGTCAGCACCAACACAGCAGCGAATCAGTGAGCTTCATGATTCATAACCATCAGTCAGAATGATTGTTGTTGTTGTTGTGTATATTCATAGTGTGAGTGCAGGTCTGACCTTCTTGGCAGCGCGAGCCGCTTCTTCCTGGCGGACAGACGCAGCGATAAGCGTTGATTTCATCCACGCAGGTGGAGCCGAAGGCGCAGGGCGACGACTGGCACTCGTTGATGTCTGGAAGAGGTGAGGGACGCTGGTTAGTTCTGTCCACCGACACATGAAGGACATTCATCTGTCCTCAGTAACACGAGGCCTGTTTGTTTCCACCAGCTGCTGTTATGTGATTATTAGGAGTCGGCTCATCGAGAGCAGGAGGATAAAAACCATTAAACCACCACAGAAGAAGAGGCGAGATGACGTGGTTCATGGAGCTCCAGTTAAAGGTCAGACGATGAAAACATGATGGAAATGACATCATATGCTTCATCTATGTCATCGTTTGTCACATTTTGATTTCATCGATGCACCGACTTTTCCGCCTCAGACCAGCAGAAATGTGATGTTTTCTGGTTCTGCAGAGAGCAGGAGTCACTGAGCTGCAGAGAGAAATCTGACGGCTACGATTTTTCTCTTTTGATTCATGAAAAAGGTCAGAAATAGTAGAAACGCTCATCATCATTTTCTGTCGCAGCGACGGCCTAAAAGATGTTCAGTTTACACAGAAAAAGAGGGACTTCACAAACGTCTTTAACGACGACTCGATTGTTAAAATTCTGTCAATTATTTTTCTGTCAATAAAGTATCGTTGTATTAAACTTTGGAGTTGCTGTTTGTCGTTCTTTGTGCTAAGCTAGGCTAACAGTCTGGTGGAACTGATGCATCTGAAACAGGATTTCACTGAACGCTGGAGGTTTGAGCCGAGGCCGATGGACACTCACTGATCCTGCAGTCCGGACCGGCGAACCCTGGAGCACATTCACACCGGTACCAGTTGTCTCCGTCCACGCAGGTCCCGCTGTTATAACTGCAGGACACACAGATTGATGATGTTCAACACTGAGCGCAAGAACAAGAGTGAAAAACAAGTCTGAGTGAAGAGCAGACTCTTCATCTTCATCATCATCATCATCATCATCATCATCATCGCCCAGCAGTGAATCAGTGACTCTGGTCTGACGGAGCTGGAGTCCTCGTGCTGACCCAAATCTTAATCGCAGACAGAAAAATGCTTTTTGTGAAAAACATGCGAGCAGCGGTTTGGACAGACGAGCAGATAAAAAGGCAAACTGGCAGAAACGAGTCCTTTTGTTCCAGATTTGATTTGGTGGACGGACAGATGACGAAGAGGAGGCCAGAGAGCAGAATTTAATGCAGCTCATGACAAAACTGAAACAAGTCAGACTCACCAGGGATGAGGGCTGCAGTCGTTGGCGTCTGGAAAACAAAGAAAAGGTCGAGTCAGACTTCAGTCGCTTTGTCTCTTTAGTCCACTCGTCTTCTCTGACAGCCGGACGCTTTGTCTCAGTAACCACTGGCGACAGATTCAGTTTAGAAACAGACGACGAATTCTGACGTCGAGTCTGAACGTCTGAAAGCGCTCAGATCGAGCTTCAGCTTCAAGCTGTTTGCTAACGTGATCACGTTTTTCACTCATCAGCTTCATTTGTACTTTTATTTGATCCTTTCATTTTTGTTTCAGTGTTTACACTCATTCACTCTGTGTTATACTTAAAATTGCCATGCTAATTGTTAGCACATTAACATGCAGGCAATTAGCACGTTAGCACTCTACATTGTAAACATGTTTCAAAGCGCGCCGTTTACGCTAACAAATGTCTTCTTCTGTCTGTTTCTTTTGTTTTTTATGAGCATCTTTGTCCACTGGCTGCGTTTCAAAATGAATAAAATTAGCATGTTAGCACGCTAACATTTGTGACATGCTAAATGTAATTAACATGCAGACAGTTAGCATTTTAACATGCTAAACACTTGATGCTAATTTGATAAAAAATACGTAAAAATGAGTTACTTTTAGCTTTTAACCAAACAGAAAGGACATTTTTCCTGAGGCAGCCTGCATGAGGTGGGGGTGGATTTGGAGGCGGGTGCAGTGCAGTGACTCACTGTGGCTGCAGGTGGCGCCCTCCCAGCCCTCTTTGCAGATGCAGCTGAAAGAGTCTCCGTCCCCCACGCAGGTTCCTCCGTTCTCACAGGGACTCGGCAGACAGCTGCTGTTCTTTGCTGGAGACACAAACACGAGTGTCAGCCGCCAGAGTGATGCGAGAACAGTGAGAAAAAAACTCGTGACGCGTACTGACCGATGTTACAGGTGGCTCCGCCCCAGCCGGCGGCACACACACACTTAAAGGCGTCGCCTTCGTCGTAGCAGGTTCCTCCGTTGTTACAGGTCGCCTCGTCACACTGACTCTCTCCTGCAAACAAAGACAGAAACAAACATCTGGAACGGCTGGAGGAGTGAGGAGAGTTTGACTCGACGATGAAGATGGCGCTGTGCGTGGCCACTCGCCACCATCAGAGTGTGAATGAGTGAATGAGATGTGAAACCATGAAATTCAGCCTTTAATTCTGGAGACGTAAAAAGTCTTCACCCTAAAAATGTAATGACCGACATCGTGGGGACCTTTGTCCCCATAAGAAAGGTGAGTCCCCACAATGTGAGTAACACACACACACACACGCACACACACACACACACACACACACACACACACACACACACAGGACTCACGTGAGTGACAGGTCTTTCCCTTCCAGCCGTCGTGACACTCGCAGTAGAAGTCGCTGACCAGGTCTCGGCAGGCGCCTCGGTTCTGACAGGGAGCAGAGCTGCAGTCGTCCACGTCTGCACGACAACAACAAACATCAGAGCGCGTCACATGGTCACAGCCGAGAATGAAGAAGGAGGAAGAGGAGGACTCACTGTTCAGGCAGGTGGGTCCGTCCCAGCCGTCGGCACAGATACACTGATACTGACTGACTTTATCGATACAGGTTCCTCCATTCAGGCAGGGGGCGCTCTCACAGTCGTTGATATCTGAGAGTCACAGTAATAAACATCACTTCATCTTCGTCATCAGTCATTAGCGAGCAATGACTCGTTCATGCACTCACTCTCGTGGCAGTAGGTCCCAGTGAATCCCTCCTCACACTCGCAGCTGAACTGTCCGCCGGCGTGACTCCGACACCGCCCGTGAGGGCCGCACACATTGGATGAAATCAAACGCACCCCGCCCGGTGTGCTGTTTGACGCCACCGCCACAGTGCAGCTGTCAATCACTGGAGAGGGAGGAGACAAAGAAGATTCAGAGGGACGAGTGGCGGGCGTTGACTGATGGACGGCTGAACGTAGACAGACGCAGACCTTTGCAGGGCGTGCTGCGGCAGTGGTCCTTCAGCCGCGAGCAGTTCTTGCCCTCGTAGTCTTCAGGACACTCACAGACGTAGTCGGTGGCCAGGTTGAAGCACCGCCCGCCGTTCTGACACGGGCTGTGGACGCAGTAATCGATGTCCAGCTGTGGACAGAGAGAACAACCAGCTCCAACATGTGACCTTAGAGAGGACGTCAACCAGATGTCAAATCTGAGACGACTCCTGACAGATTCAGATGAAGATCTGATTTGATGAGACTGACGGGGACGTTTCAGCGGATGGATGCTGACAGCCAATCAGAGATCATCATCAGTTTTTTTTTTTTTTTTCTCTCAAACTTTTTAATGTTTGGACGTTAATTCAACAGACTTTGATCCTGATCCGTTAATGTTAAAACTACTCAAACAAAAACTTCCCAGCTGCTGCTGAAACCCTGGAACAGCTGGACGTCTGATTTCCTTTAACCAACATTAGCATAGCTAGCTTGCTAGCCAGCAGAAAAAAAAACACACTTCCTGTTTCTGTTCACCAGCTGATAATAGTGGGCGTGGCTGAACGACAGCTCACCTGACAGCGACTCCCAGAGAAACCAGGTGGACACAGACAGCGGAAGCCGTTAACTTCGTCACGGCAGCGGCCGCCGTTGAGGCACGGGCCGCTGGAGCACTCGTCCACGTCTTTCTCGCAGTGTTCGCCGCCGAATCCAGGAGGACACACACACTTATAACCGTTCACCAGGTCCTGAAACACACACAGACACGACAGCAACGTTAGCGCTAATGCTGCAGTTCAGCCGTGTGTTTGTTTGCCTCTTTAAACTGACACCAGCTTGTGTTTCAGGCTGGAATATTTCTCTTCAGGAACGTTTCATGTTCAGCAGACGTTTACACTGTTTTCAGTTACGTGTCTTTCCCTGGAGACACTGAAGCAGAAACCACACTGAGCGCTGACAGATGATGCTGCTGATGTCACGTCATGTGATCTGTCTGCATCAGCAAACAACAAACCGCCGTGAGAAGAAGAACGCAAGACAACAAAAAGCAGCAATCAGACTTTGAAAAGAGCGAGGACGGACTGTTGATCCTCTGCTGGAAGTGAGACGCTTAGAGACACCTGAGCCGCTGCTGCACGCACACACACACACACACACACACACACACACACACACACACACACAGACACACACAGACACACACAGACACACACACACACAGACACACACACACACACAGACACACACAGACACACAGATGGACACACAGACACAGACACACACACACACAGACACACACACACACACACACACACACAGACACACACACACACACACACACACACAGACGGACACACAGACACAGACACACACACACACCAGAGCTATAAACAGCAAATGCATGTAGAGCAGAGACATAACTGTGTGTGTGTGTGTCTGTGTGTGTGTGTGTGTGTGTCTCGGTGTGTGTGTGTGTGTGTGTCTGTGTGTGTGTGTGTGTGTGTGTGTGTTGCAGACGCTCACCTTGCACGTCGCTCCGCTCTGACACTGACCTCGACAGTCGTTGATATCTGCAGAAACAATTCAAGTTTAAACAAACGTTACGAAAACATTTTACGACCAAAACGCCAAAAACTGACAGACAGACCAGAGACAACCAATCAGAGCTGGCGCTCGTTGGGACAGACTCAGCGATGGGTCTATCGTTTGAAGCCAAAACCACGTTTTTCAAAATAAAAGCCTTTTGTTTTTATTGGTGGTGGAATGTTTCCGGTCCGGCTGCCTCGTGGATTCAGATGTTGGTGCGCTGCAGCGTCACACTCACTGCTGTCACAGTTCTGGCCCGTCCAGCCCGGCAGGCACTCGCAGAAGTATCCTCCAATCAGATTCCGGCAGGAGTTGGCGTTGACGCAGGGGTTTTCGTCACACTCGTTGGCATCTGAAACAAAACAAACAGCAGGGTCAACAGAAGGCAAGTCCCTTCAAGTCATGTCAGTCCTCGGTTAACGATCGGAGTCTGGCTTTCAGCAGGAGTGACTCCTGGCAGCAGAGGAGGCGCCTATGCTCGTTCAGCAGTGGAGAACAGGCTCCACGGCGTCGGCCAGCAGACCAAACCAGCCGACCACAGATAACGGCTGAGGTGCTGTGGGGAGGTGATCCTGGAGATCAGGGACCTCCAGCAGGAGGAGGAGGTCAAACGCTCCTTCAGCCGATGGGATGGATTCATTTGTTTATGAAAAACCTCCACGATGGAGGAGATGAAGCATGACGTCAACAAAGACAACAACAGTTCAGGCAAAGGGGCACTGACCGATCAGGCAGGTCTTCCCGCTCCACTGAGGAGGACAGGTGCACTTGAAACCATTAACCAGGTCCTGGCAGGTTCCTCCATGACTGCAGGGGTTCACCAGACACTCGTCCACATCTGAGACAGACAGAAAAACAAAGTCCAGCAGGTCATCAAGCTTCAGTGGACGTCCAAAGAGGACCTGGTCAAAGGTAAAGGTGCCAGCAGGTCTTACTGATGGAGCAGGAGGGTCCGGTCCAACCAGGGGCACAGCGGCACTCGAAACCCTGGCTGGTCCTGGTCTCCACACAGCTTCCTCCATTCAAACAGGGGCTGGACAGACAGGCGTGGTCCGCTGAGGACAGAAGACAGGGAGACGGTATTCAAACACCTGCTTCTTGTGCACAGACGGACTTTTTTCCTCACGGTGTCACCAAATAATTAAGATTCATGGTCTGAGGACGGGGACTGAACGCAGGGATCATCTGATCAGTGCTCACCCTCAGACCCTCAGCAGCGTCCTGACGAAGAGCTGCGTCACACAAACCTGCAGTCTGACTCTGAGACGACAGGCTGAATGTCTCCCATAGAAAAACTGATCTTCTGAATTTCACCGTTCACACGTTAATGCTACCAGACTGTATGAACGGACCCGCGGGGCCTCTCTGGATCGGGGGCTGGACCCGCGGACGCTCTCACCTCTCTGACAGTTGACCCCGGAGACGCCGTCGGGACAGGAGCAGTGGTACTTGTCCGGTCCCGTGTTGCTGCAGGTTCCTCCGTTCAGACACGGCTGCAGCGTCGCACACGTGTTCAGATCTGCAGACGAACGCGACAAACACTTTACGTGCACGCAAGAGATGATAGGGTCACATCTGCACAAGTGTCTCTGGACGTGTGTGTGTGTGTGTGTGTGTGTGTGTACCTTTGTCACACAGCTGTCCTCCATAGTTGGTGTCGCACAGACACTGCCAGGGCTCCACACAGCTGCCATGAACACAGCCGGGATGAGGGATACACTGATCACAGTACTCCCCCTGCCAGCCATACAGACACCTGAGACACACACACACACATGCACGCACACACACACACACACACACACACACACACACACACACACACACACACACACACACACACACTTTTTGATTAAAGTCTGAACACTGTGAAACACATTGGACTCGTGTTGTGACGTGTTCATCAGCGTGTGTTTTGGTGCTGGTATATAATTCTGATGATGAAAGTGAACGAAATACTTTGAATTTCCTTGTTTTAATTTGCTTCCCAGCTCTTATTCCTACATCAACTGTTTATTCTGTGTTAAAACTGTGATTTTTAGACATTTTATGCACATGCAGCATATGAATGGATGAATACAAGAACAAAATGAGGATTAGAATAAAAAGTATTTTCAGAATAAAATCCAGTGTCTGTGCTGAAAAGGTGAAAGAAACTAAATGTTAAATATTTGTGAAACACTGACAGTTCAGACACTGACTGTGTACAAATACTTCATGTCTCCTGTCAAACACAGGTAATGAAGGTGTTTGTGTGTGTTGGTTCTCACTTGCAGTCTCCGGGAACTTTACAGGATCCGTGTTCTGTGCTGCAGCCCTGTCTGCAGATGGCTGCGCAGAGACACAGAGACGGAGACAAACTGTCAGCAAACGTGGACGATGTCAAAGAGAGACAAGCTTTCCTCCAGCAGATGTTGTCATGGACGCTCTGAGTGTCTCACAAGCTTCTGACTGATGACTGTGACATCTACGATAACATCGACATCGATAAAACCCTCAGAGGACTCACCCGTGTTGCAGTCTGGACCGGACCAGCCCTCCAGGCACGTCTTGTTGCCGTTGTGGTCGCACTCGTAGTGGCCGAAGAAGTCGTCTCGCGGGCGGCAGAACTTGTTGCAGCCGAAGCCGTAGTAGTGCTCGTCGCAGCTGAGGCGGACCTGGAAGTGGACCTGAGCCACGGGACCGTTGTGCTTCAGGCTCTGCCACTGCCGGCTGGGGTTGATCATCCCCGAGTGGACGGCTTTCTCGATCAGCGCCCCGCCGGCGCCTGGAAACACAACAGTTTCTATCAGTCAGGGAGGAAACATGGAGGATGAACAGGGTTTGTTTGGAGAGCTGAGGACAACAAGAGGCGTCATGGGAGGCTGTTTGGGTTAGCCTGAAATGCTAACTTGTTGCTACGTACAGTAGCAGGTGGAGTAACGGACAGTGAGCTTCATGAGTCGTCTTAACCCGTCTGTCCGTCTGTCCAGCTGCTGACGACAAAGACAAACTGAGGCAGTCTGGTCTGTGTCAGAGGACAGCAGGCGGCTGTAGGCGCAGGGGGACGCTGGAATATTCCAGAGTTTGAAAATGCTGAGCTGCTCTGTGGTATTTCACCGGCGGGGTGGAAAGTGTGATCGGGCTGAGGTGACGCCGTCGGTTCAGCCGACGAGCAGCTGGACCGAAAGAGCAGAGGAAAACCTCCGCAGGTAACACCATCTGCCTGGAAGCAAACTGTGACACTTCACATCACCGTGGAGAAGAAAAAAGTGCCAGAAGTGGCACAGAGGTAGCAGATCTGAAAAACAGTTAACCTCCCAAAAGGCTGGATCCGTTCCGTCCACAATATTTGAGCAAATATTCAAAGCTGGCACTTTATCGCTGAATACCGCCTGAGCTGCTGAGCCAACACCTGCCTGAGAGCTGCAGCTCTGGAACCTGGACAGAAGAAAAGCCTTTCTGTGCTGATGACCATGGCCTCCAGGAGTCTGTGTTTACTGACATCTGAGTTACTGGACCACGATTACACACACGACAGGAAATGATGGAGAGACGCAGCAACAGTCGCCGGTCGTTCAACCCCGGAGCTGCAGGGGGCGCCAGACCTGATCATTCATCGTAGGGGCGCTGCCTCAGTGTCCATACCTGGACTTTGGGTATCGCTCCATATGGAGCACCAATCTGATACCGGTGTTTGATTAATGGGCCTCACTGTGTGGAAGACACTGGGATCAGTCTAATGTGGAAGGAAACATCAGGCTTGACTTAAACATCACTTTCCTGACTTTAAAATGTACTGAACTGTTATCCCTTAAAGATCAAATCACTGGTTGTCACCTGAGCTGAACCACGGCAACAGAACGCCGCAGGTGGTCATTACGGGCCACGTGTCGGGGGCACTTAGCTTGTGGACGCTAAACTGGGAGGGTCAATATTAGCTCTGTCCCCGTTTGGCTCGACAGCAGCTTCAGCCGTTCGTCTGCTGAAGGTTTCTGAACAAACATCTCACACACAGTGAAACTTAACTCTCTGGTTCCATGTTTGGACTGAAACTCTGATGAGCTGGACTGCCCACCGCCCCCGCCCACCCCCCCTCCTCAGTGCCTGCACCGAAGCCCACCTGAGCCGAGGTCAGCCGACTTCACACCGGGCCTATAATGGTTCCCTGTGGGACGCCAAATACAGCACGGAGCCAACACTCTCGCTGCCGACCGCTGGCTGATAAACAAACCTCACACGCTCTTTACAACCTCTTTTCTGAATGGGACTCGTCCAGAACACGTAAACACCTCCGGGCTGCCGTACGAGGAACTCCTTAATGTCCTCTGTGGACTTTAGATCAAGTCTCACGGACGAGTTTAACGTGACCTCCTCAGTTAACAGAAACATAAAGACGATGTGACGTCAGAGTTTAGGTTTTCATTTTCTGACGTTGATGTTCCAGCTTTGCTTGATGCTTTTTGTCTTTCAGCCAATCAAAACAAGTTTAAAGTTTAATTTCTGTAAATCTGTTGTATTTGTTCTCTGCTGTTGGTTTTTTAATATATTAATTTAAAGTTTTAAATGTTATTTGACTCCATGTTTGTTTCTTTACTGGACAGTTGACAGATAGGTTCTTTGTAACGCAGCATTTTATCTCACCACAACTGGTCTGAAACACAAAGTGAAGCTGGTTTACAGCAGCACTGAGCTCTCAGGTCAAAGGTCACGGTGGTTTCAGCAGGAGGGAAACTGAACCGAGCAGAGAGGAAGAGGAGTGAGGACAGGACGAATGATGAAGATGATGATACTCACTGCCGGAGGAAGAGTCGTTGTTGAAGTCCAAGGCTTCCACGATCAATGTGTACGACCTCTGCGTGCGCGCGCACACACACACACACACACACACACACACACACACACACACACACACACACAGGAAATAAATCAATGGAATCAAACATTTCACATTTCATTCAGAGAAACATTCATTCAATACAATTAAATTGAATCAATCCTGGAGATTCAGTTGTTAAAAAACGTCTCACTTTAAGGAAAATTTTGTTCCAAATAGAAAAGGAGGGAAAATGAAGCAGCAACATTTCCAACATGTAACTGCAGCATGAGCTTCACATTCAGTGCAGATGTAAACACGAACGTGTTCACTGAGAGCAGACGCAGATCAACCAATCAAATTCACTCGCTCCTAAAATACGACCTCGAGCTCTTATCCGTTATTTTAAAAGACCAAACGAAGCTTTTAATGAGAGCCGCTGGAAACAAGCAGTCACTGCCAGTGTGTGTGTGTGTGTGTGTGTGTGTGTGTGTGTGTGTGTGTGTGTGTGTGTGTGTGTGTGTGTGTGTGTGTGTCCCATTATTTCAGCTCCACTTTGAAACTCTTTGTCTCTCTTAAGGCCACTGTCGCTCTCACCGCTATCGAATGACAGACAGGCCAGAGCCAGAGTGTGTGTGTGTGTGTGTGTGTGTGTGTGTGTGTGTGTGTGTGTGTGTGTGTGTGTGTGTCTCTCTCTCTCTCTCTCTCTCCAGCTCTCTCCATCCAAACTCAGAGCTCGTCATCAGACTGCAGTGTGTGACGTGTCTCTGGGTTTTAAACCTGACGACAGTTTTAAGACAAAGCCTGGAAACGTCAAAGGTACGTTCAGAGGATAAAATCACTGTTTTCAAAGTCCCAGGTAAAGCTCAAGTCTTGGTAATTCAATCCAAACACACGTCTCACATCAAGACCAGCAAGTCTCAGGTGAAGACCAATCATCAGTGGAGGAGGTGGAGGAGGAGGAGCTCTGCTCACTGTGGAGAGGAGGAGTGAAAGCAGTTTACTGATGTTAGCAGCAGGAAACAGCAACAACCAGCAAACAGGAAGCTCTGATCCAGGATCCGGACGACCCGCTGTGGTCAACTGCAGATAAAAAAAACATTCACTGCACCTGTACTCAGCTCAGGTAAAGGTGTGTGTGTGCTGAGCACGTTACACCGGCCATGGTATTATTAAGTGCTCATAGCGACTCTTATGGTCAAGTGCACAAATGTGCGCCTGGTGTGTAGGACCAGTGGTGTCTGTTCATCCTCCTTCAGATAGAAATCTATCAAACTGTGATTGCTCTGAACGTGCCTGAACTTCAGCAGAGCTGGTCTTACTCTGCTGATGCTGGCATAGATCCACAGCAGTTAGATCAGCTCTCTCCTCCAACACTCAGCTCTGCAGGACAGCAGTCAGTCCGTGCAGGTTACGGGTTAGCGGTTAGCGGTTAGCCCGGGCTGTGATGTCAGCTTATGGAGCGCTCCGAGCCGCTGACGGGATCCATAATGAGCCTTAAGAAGCTCACGGATCGGTTTCCTGAACACTGGATGTTTGCTTTTTCGCTGTTCTGTTCGTTTCGGGGATTTCTTACTGTCCTCTTGCAGAGACTTGCAGAGTCCTTCATCTGTCACGAGTTCCATCAAACAAACAAAAACTGGTTCTCAAGTCAAAAGACTTCATTAAAGGAGAATCCCAGTTTATCAGTCTGGGCCTCTGTGGTTGTTATTCCATGGCTGCTATCAGTGCCAACATTGTGCTCATTGAGTTCATATCTGACATCTGGGAACACGCTAACGTCGCTACAAAAGAAGGAACACGAGCAGTCAGATGGTCAGACTGAAGGTGAGCACACCTGAAATGCAGCTAACAAGCATCACTGTGTTACAGCAGGACAGAGCCGAAGCAGGAAGTGGGTCAATAAACTGATCAACGCTCGTGCTTCTTCACCGTCTGACTTCTTTTAATCTGCTCCCACAGCAGACAGACACTCGGTGATACACTGAGATCTCCTCTAGCTTCTCTCCACTTCCATGGCTCCAACAGTAAGCAGGGATAAGACAGCGAGGCTCCACGATGACGTAGACGAAGAGCTCTACAGTGACTCAGCAGTTCCTGCAGCAGGTATGAGAACCTGACGTTTTCTTTATTTTATCATAAAACACCTCATCATTCAGAACGAGTCGCTGCTTCTGGCTGCTGAAAATAAAGCTGCTAGAAGCAGAAGAAGGTTGAAGGAGTTCTGTTCTGTAAGAACCCTCCTGGTTGGTCCTCAGTGGCTCCACACAGAGCGTCATGTCTCCAGTGTACCACAGAGCTGTTTACCCCGACGCCACATAACTGTCACTAATGCAGAACCGAGCTAACGTGCCGGAGCTGAAAACCCTCTGAACAACTCTTGCAACATGGTTGCGTCACCTCTCTGGCTGAAACGTGATCTGGGCGTCTGGCTGATGCCTCCTGACCCTGGAGGAAAAATAAACCTGCTGCCCACCAAACGCAGTGGGTGGCACCTCAAAACATTTTAGCAGCTAATTAGATTTTGAGACGGAGCGAGAACCTGACAGCTGGTCACCTGCCAACAGGTTCCACTCACTTCATGCCAAAACATCTACCAGCATTCGTCTACAGGCCACTGGTGATTTCCCATCACTCCCGTCCTTTGATTGTTTGATGGAGGAGGTGGAACTGCTTTCTCTGGCTGCAGGCTCAGTGTGGGAAAATAGTTTGTGAGCGTGCAGAGCCAGGCGACATGTGGAGGCAGGTCCAGGCGGGGCGGCGCGAGGCGGAGAGCTCGCAACTCCAACTGCAGCCGAAAAAAAAACTTCCTCTGGTTCTAATCTGTTCTGTGGCGAATCTGACGCCTCGTCAGGCCGACTGACGGCGTGGTGAGAAGGAGACGCGCTTCAGGAACCGCTGGTTCTAAAACTAAGAACCTGGAACAGTCAGGACTCCCCGAGGAGATCCACCATGACATGAACACTTCAGACTCCTCTGAAAACAACTGAAGATCAGAATCAGAGTCTCCACGTTACGTTCCTCTGATCAACACTTAATCTGTGGAATCCACCCGTTACACCTCCCCAGAGCCTTCTGTCTGACCAGCAGGTGAAAACAACAACAACAACAACAACAGCAACAACAACACCTGCCGCCCTGCTTTCTACTCAAGCCGAGCGCCGGCTGGGTCTCTGCGTGTCATCACGGGTTCGGCAGTTTGTGGATCAGCTCCTAAGAAAAGCAGCAGCATCACATTTGTTCCCCAAGATGGACTCACATCAGGACGAGGACCGCTTCGAGATGAGACAGAGGGAAGGAAAGAAAGGAAAGGAAAGAAGGAAGGAGGCGAGGATGTGTCAGCAGTGGACGCCGGTCACCAGATACGTCCATGTTTAGTCACCTGGTGGAGACACATCTGTGAGCCTGACACAGGGGACGAGAGACAAACATCCCAGTCGGCCTTTCTGCTCCCTGCCTCCCCATAATTCACTGGGGCAGACTTTGTTATATTTACCATTATCCTGTCATTACCACGTGTGACCACAGGGGGCGCTGCACGCATTAGACAGAAAACAGTCTGAACTGTCGTCTGTGAGCTTCGTCTTCAACCACAAACACTCCTGTTATCTGATTACACATCAGCTGATCTGTAAACAGCATAAATTCATTAGTTCTGACGTCCAATGACGGACCGGCGTTTTTACCCAAATGTAGGAGAAATTATTCTTTGACAATCTTTCAGATTGTTTGTTGAAACCAGTCATTCAACCAGCTCAGTCCTGCATGGATGACTGGTTTGTGTGTGTGTGTGTGTGTGTGTGTGTGTGTGTGTTCGGGTGGTCTATGGAAGAACTCATTTGTTCCAACACAAACCTCAGCAGTAACAGGATCACAGCAGGTTTTAACTCCGAACCCCAAAACGACTCAAACATGACCTGAAGTAAAAACGTGGTCAAGCAGCTTCCTGTTGTTTGTTTGTTTGTTTGTTTGTTTGTTTCTGTGTGAGAAGCTACGACGGTCACGAGAAACGTGCTGTGACTGTTCAGAGAGCGTGAAACTCAGTCACTTCGCTGACCTGTTGACCTTTCCTCCAGCGCCACCATCAGGAC